>JAOXYA010066984.1:0-24010 GCA_028565675.1 Sorex palustris | reverse complement strand
CGAGAGGGGCGGAGGAATCGAACTCGCGTCGGCCATGTTGGCCGCTTGTAAGGCGAAAGCCCTACCGCTGTGCTATCACTCCAGCCCTAATGCTTTTAAATATATATTATTTTTGTCTTATAAATCAGAAGGCATTCAAGGTATATAATGATATTGTGGTTACAAAACAACCTCCTTATCTCCTACTTATTCATGTGAATAATATTCCTTAGCCTTATTGATGCAAATAATTAAAAATAGAAATAGAATTGATGCTGCATCTTTTCTTAATTCCAACTATAAATTCTATGCACCCTCAGCTTCAGGAACAAGTTTTAAAAAAATCCCATCTATCTATTTAAGAAATATATTTTTGAAAATAAATCTCATTTTTACTTTTATGTTTGTAATAATAAATATGTATATCATTTTATTTTACATATCTAGGTAATAATAATAATTAGATTTAAATGAAGATGAAATCTTGAAGTCTCATAGTCATGAAAAAAATTTTATAGTCATATATTTGTTGTAAAAATGCATAAGGATAATCATTAAAAAGAGATTTCTAATATGTTGCATTAAGATAAAATACTGTAGGAAAATTGGAGTGGTAATTGAGACTCAGGAATAAAAATAAACAATGTAAAACTCTATTAGAAAATAATTTCAAATATACTTTTCAAAAAGAATGATAATATGAAAGATACTTTTTACAGCTAATAATATGGATACACAATAATATCGATACATATATGAGTTCTATAATGCTTAGCACATATTTTTCCAATACAGAACTTTTAAAATTTTTTAAAAATCAACTAAATAAATACATAAAAGGGTACATACTATATTTTTTTTATGAAAAAAGCAAGAAAGAAGTTGGGGTGGGGATTTGAAGGCCATCATCTACCCTGATTTGAGGGTGGGGGGAGATCCTCTAGTCTCTGGAGTGGAGCAAGGGAAATATAGTGCCTGAGAAATATTTACTTAATATTTCTTAAGTGTTCAATGATTAGTACTAAAAGAATGGCATGCTCTTATCTGAAAATGCTCCATCTATGGCATCAACCTAGAAAAATTGACGTACAGCATGTTCTTTAAGGTCTGGGAATAAATTTCTATTAACCATACTCAAAAAACTAATTTCAGAAGCACAGAGGATGAAAGTAGGCGAACTGACTCAAGAGCCTAGAAAAGACGGTAAGGAGTGGCAGTTGTTTCTGGAAATTCAGCTTGCTACTACAGAACTGAGCAGTCCAGGATCGTTGGCCAGAAAGGCACAGAGCTTGGCAGAGCTCCAGAATGTTGCCTAGAAGCTCAGGTAGGAACTGGAAATATGAGTCCAGACAGGCCCAGAGCAGGGATTAAGAACAGAAGCATGCAGCAGTGTGCAGGCCAAGTTAGGAAGTGAAAATGGGAATGGTTATGGCTGCTTGCTTAGCTCGTGGCCCTCTTCACCCACTGCAAACCTAGTTTCAATCCCGAAATCACATAAGGTCACCCAACTCCAGGAGTAAGTAAGCCTTGAGCATAACCATGTGTGGTCTAAAAGCCCCAAAAGTAAGACAGAAGTGTGGGGTAGGAAAGAATCACACCGTAACTGGGGTGATGCTTACAATCAAGCAAGTGGTAGCCCCAGGACAGAAGAGAGTGTAATTTAGGGAAGAGGAGGAAGAAGGCAGCACGGAATCCATTTTCTCTTGCAAGAGAATTGACCTTCACCCTAAGAAGGGGAAGCGGAAATGTACAGGAAGAGAGGCCGTGCTAGCTCTCTAACCTTTAGGCCTAGAGAAAGCTTTCGCTGAAAGAACTTGTTAGAGGGACCCAGAGAAACAGTGCAGAGGCTTAAGATTTAAAGTGTAGGGGGCTGGAGCAATAGTATTGAGGGTAGGGCATTTGCCTTGCATACCACCTGACCAGGGTTCAATCCCTGACATCCCATAAGGTCCCCTGAGCACTGCCAGGAGTAATTCCTAAGTGCAAAGCCAGGAGCAACCCCTGAGCATTGCCAGGTGTGACCCAAAAAGCAAAAAAAAAAAAAAAAAAACAAAAAAAACCCACCAGTTGTGGTATCTGTATACACAGTCCCTGAGCAGGCTGGGGGCATGGGGGTGGGAGGGCTCACCCCACCATCCCACACTTGGCCAAGCAGCCAGCAAAGTGAAGTGCTATGTGGATGGTGAGGGACTGCGTGTTCAGGAACCCCCACTCTGACCCCGCGTGACCCGAACCTGGCCCCTTGGGCCCGTCGTCCAATCTCTGATGTTGAGCCACTGTGGATGCGTCTGTCTGTGCTCCAGTGATTTCTCTCTGCAGACCCCAGAGGAGGGAGCTATGCCTGCGTGTGTGTCCTGCTGTCTCTGGCCTATCCCGCCCTCCAAGGGGCTGCAGACTGCCCACCTTCATCCCTCACCCCGCTCCGACGGAAGCCCGACAGAAGTGTGAGGCTGACAAGCGTACCCCCAGATGCTGGAGCCAGACTCAGAGTAGGGAGGGAGCGATATGGGGTCCCCAGGCATCAGTCCCTTCCCCCGCTGCCCCCCTTCCCTGGTCTGCCCGGGAGCTGGCTGGGTTGGTCCCTTCACAGGAAGCTATCCAGGTTGCTCTCGGGGCTCTGCTGTAACTAACACCTTTCGGGCCATCCTGTAATTTGGGGGGCCTCTGTGTTCTCGCGCCTGATTCCCCAGCCTCTGGCAGAGGATATGATGAAAAATAAATAAATAAAATGAGAAGCCTAATAATAGAAGCAGCAGCTAATGTGTGGAATGCTCTGCGCATGCCCGCACCCAGCCCCGGCTCGGCCCCCCCGGCGGGGTCCATCTTAGTGACCAGCTCCACAGATCCGAGGGGGAAGTGGGGCTCCAGGCCACTCCCTCTCGGCGTCGGCAGGGTCCCAGACCTTTCAGCAAAGCTCCCCTTCCCTCTCCCCACGGCCAGCTCAAGTCTGGGAAATGCCAGCAAAGTCCAGCCCAGCCTCGAGGAGAATTTGATCCTTCCATTTCCAGGGATAAGTCAGCCAGGGCATCCATGGAGGGTCTTCCTGCAGGAGCCCCTAGAAGTCCAGCAGGAAGTGGCCTCTGTTGGGAACCCACCCCCTCCCCATCTAGGCTCTGGGTGATTGAGCTTCTGAGGGAGACGCCAGGCTCCTTCACCCTTGCTGCCTGGTGGGGTCAGAGTTGGAGCCTCACGCGTCTCCTCCTCCCCCACTTTTCCTCCACTGGCTCAGCCTCAACTCAGCCTTTCCCGGCCCTCCCCGCCCACCCTGGGGGCTCCCTGTGACCCTCAGGGATGAGGATCTCGCCCAGATTTTCCTAAGTGGCCCAAAGCTCAGGACCCTTGTCAGGACCCTGGGAGGCTCCAACAATGCCCCACTGATGATGACCACCAGACCCATCACAGGTCAGTGGCCTGGCACAGGCATGGCCAGAGCCCACTTTCTCATCCCCCGGGAAGTGACAGGCAGAACTAAGAGCTAAGTAGGAACACAGGCAGATATTTTAATTCAGGGGTCCACACCTGGCAGTGCTCAGGGCTTCCTCCAGGCGGATTCTAGGAACCGTTTGCCCATTCTGTGGGCACTGAACGTGGCACTTGCTCTGGGGTCCTGCGAACTCAGAGATCCCCAAGCCGGGCTTGTCTTCTTGGAACACAGGCTGACCTGGGGGAGGGACTCAGGGCAGAGCCCTGGGTGGCCCCGGCTGTCACTCGCAGCCTTTCTCTGGCACACACCACAGCCCGTTCTGGAGTGGGAAGGTGCTGCCAGCCCCTTCTGTTCCCTTTGGCATGAGGCAGGGCAGAGCGGGGCAGCTCCTGAGCGAGCTAACAGAGGTGCTTGTTGGCCCAGACCTCATGCCCAGAGTGGCGGAGCTCAGACCTGACAGGGCACTTCCGAGGGCTGGACGTGAAAGGTTGGCTGGAGTCCAGCCGTCCGCCATGTCAGCCTCAGTGCGTGCCTGCTCGTCTCGGTGGCAGCCAGATACTGGAACAAGAATCACAGGTCCCTTCCCATCAGCCTGTGTGCCCTGGGCGGCACAGCACCCTGGGACCATCATCCGTCCCATAACGGTCACAGCAGCAACCGGAAATGACCGTGACCAGCACGGAGCTTCCGTGTGCTATGACCTGTCACCATCATGTGTCCTGTGTGGAGATGCTGCTTTTGCCTCCTGCTGTGTGTGTGGGAGGGGTGTCACTCTGGCCCAGAGAGAGTTACTGGCTTTCTGGAGGTCATACAGCTTGGCGGGGTAAGAGCTAAGTAGGAACACAGGCAGATGTTTTATTTCAGGGGTCCACACCTGGCAGTGCTCAGGACTTCCTCCTGGCTCTAATCTCAGGAGTTATTCCTAGGCAGGGCTTAGGGGACCATATGGGGTAACAGGGATGGAACCTGGGTCATCCTCGTGCGAGGTGAGCGCCCTCCCTGCTGCCCTGTCAGCACTCAGGAATTACTCCTGGCGGTGCTCAGGGGACCCTACGGGATGCTGGGAATTGAACCCGGGTTGGCTGTGTGCAAGGCAAATGCCCACCCGCTGTGCTATCGCTCCAGCCCCCCACCCTGTGCTTTTGATGGTTGCATTTTATTCCTCTGTCTCTTGGCACCAGCAGGAGTTTGGGGGTGCTCTGTGAGACTCCTTGAGAAAGAAGGAAGTTTGGTTGAGAGCTGCATACAGCAGGTGCCCAGTTAGTGCTCGGCTTCTCGGCACCTAAAATGCTCATCACCTCTGTTCACTCAGCGGCGCTTTCTGACCAAGTTGGCAGTGAGGGGCAGGATGCAGTGCCTGGGAGGGTGCACACGAATCCCCCAGGGTGCACGCTACCCCCATCACCCCCATCCCTGAGGTTGACCAAGAAGGCCCAGTGCCAGGGCAGCCGTGCCAGGGTGCCCGGGCCAGTGCCTTGCCATCCCTTCACGCTCTGGCCGGCCACAGCCTGAGTTTCTGGTTTCCAGGCACCGGTCCAGCTGTGGGGTCTCTAGGGAGGGGTGGGGGGCAGGAACTTGCAGGCCCAAGAGGGGTGGGAGCTAGGGGTTGCGGGGAAGGGCTGAAGCCCTCCCTTGACAGCAGGTGGCCCCCAGAAGGAGGCAGAGCTCCCCCCATTTCATGCATCATCCCAGGAACCTCTTGCTGCAAAGCCCCGTTTCAGTGGAGGAGACTTGGGCAGACGCCCAGGATGCAAAGCGGATGTGAGCGCAGCAGTGCGGGCTGGGAGGGCGGCTGGACTTGGAGCCGTCTCCGGCGGGCTGGGCTGCAGCCCGAGTCCAGTGACCTGCATGTGCATCTTGGCCTCTTCCCCTTCCCTGGCCGTGTGTACCGGTCGGGTCTCGGGCTGCTTGTCCAAATAGGGCCAAAGTTCCTTCCCCTCACGCAGGCCTGCTGACAGGAGTGGCGGCCGCCCTGTGCCCACCTGCCTGGTGTTGTGTCGGGTGTGGGCGGGGCTGGAGAGGCTGTTGGCAGGTGGCTGCTCCCTTCCTGCCCTGGGGGAGATCTGATGAAGTTTCCCAGGACAGGGGCCTGTCTGCCAGGGAAGCTGGGATGGCACCTGGGGGACAGCGCCCAGAGACCTTTAGTCCCTCTCTGAGCTTCTCGAAGCAGGCCCCCAGTGTTTAACAAGAACCTCCTGTGGGTCGTGCTGCAAGGCTGAACCCCAGACACTGCAAAGATGAACCCCAGACACTGCAAGGCTGGACCCTGGACACTGCAAGGCTGAATCCCAGACACTGCAAGGCCAAACCCCGGACACTGCAAGGCTGAACCCCGGATACTGCAAGGCTGAACCCTGGACACTGCAAGGCTGAACCCTGGACACTGAAGCCCAGACAGTGCACTGCTGCCTCTTCCTGGCTCATCAGCTGTGTTCCTCTCTGGCCTTCCTCATCTCCATCTGTCAAGTGGGGAGGCACTGGATTCAAGTTCTTTCAGAAAAGATGCAAAGCAGGATTGTGACCCCCCCCTCCAAAGCATGGGCTGTGTTGGGACCAGCCTTGGAGAGGGACATTCTGATGGGCTTTGGGATCATGGAGGCTGAGTTTGAACCCTGCTGGCCATTTGCGGTCCAGGAGACATGACTCCTTGGGAATCAGTTTTCTTGTGTGTAAAATCAGAATGGTCATTGTTGTCAAGGTTGAAAGAGGCACATTCGATCAGTAACAGATCAGTAACTCTGTTACTGATCGAATGTGTGTCTCTCAGACAGTTCACAGTATGTGATAACTGTTGCCATCACCAGACCACCATCACCATCAGCATCATCAGCACCACACAGCACCATCACCATCTCCAGAACCATGAACTTCACCCCCACCCCCATCATCATGTTAATCATCGGTACCATCATGTTTATCACCGTCACCCCATGATTACCACTGCCGTCCCCATCAGCGTCCCCAATGTCACCATCAGGATGATCACGGTCCTGGCCATGATCAACATCTTCAAAAGTAAAATTCAAAGTGGCGCCTCAGATTCTGCCGAGCTGAGTACTGGCTCCCTGGGGGAGAGCAGCCTACGGCCATGCCACCTGATCATCAGGAGCAGAGCTGAGTACCATGTGGAGTAGCTCAGCTTGACCCCCCCCCCCCCAACTCCACCCTGAGGGGACTGCAGCAGAGAGCTCTCGGGGAGGGGATTCGCTTGGACTTTTCAGGGAAGTGCTCACTGGATTCCACTTGGTTCTAAATAGATTCTGTTCCGTGTGAGTTCTTTTGTTTTATTTTTCTTTCTTTTTTCCCCTTGCTGCGGAGCATGGTGGTCCCGGGACCCTCTCTGCAGAAAGCCGTCTAGAGCTGAATTTCCATGTCCAGATGGTGACTTCTCTTTTGACAGCCAGTCTGCCGCCTCTCAGGGCGAGCTCTTTAGCCAGGGCTCAGATGTCCGATTTCATTCTTCCAGAATCTTCCAGCCGCTTCCAGCTTCTTGCTGAAAGGTGACACGGGTACCTGGCTTGGCCGCCAGTTCCTTTCTTCCGCTGTCAAAACAGTTGACCCATGGGGCTTGTTATCGATCGTGGGATCATGGCAGTCCACAGTTCGGGCAGTCTTACTGTTGCTTCCTGCCCGTACTCAAGCTCGACAGTCATTTCCCTCGTTTAACATGGGACATGCGGAGCCTTTCTTGTCAAATGACTTATCAAGGTTTGTGGGCACAGACCCCTCTAGGGATACCACCAGATGCCTATTCCCTCAGCCGCCTCCTCTTCTCTGCTCTGCACCCCAGAGTCCCCGTCAGAAATGTGCTGCAGGGCAGGACTCTGGTCTGTAGGGGAGGCTCCGTCATGGGCAGGAGGGTGGGGGTGGCCCTTCCCGGAGCAGAGATGAGCAGAGAACGTCTGGGGCCGTGCGTGTGGGCAAGAGGGCACGGAGTTGACGGGATCAGGCCGTGAAGATTCACTGTGCCCTGCTCCCCTCCCTCACAGGCTCCCTCTTCTCAGCTGGAATCGTCCAGTAACTTAACTTCTCTGCCTCAGGGCTTGCTTCCCGCTCAGCTCCCCCCTCCCGTTTCCTCCCGGTTTCCTCCCCGCCTCCTCCCCCTCCCCCGGCATTTTAGCGCTGTCCACGGTGCTGATTTCCGAGCTGCAGGGATCTTGGGTGAGCCCCGCGTCATCCCTCCTGCCCTCCCACTGGAGATGCTCCTCCAGGCATCTGCCATAAATCCCGGTGGGAGACAGGCTTGGTTCCCCTGCGCTGGGAAGCAGCCTCCCCCCCCCGCCCCCTCCAAGCACACCCGCCCGCTCACACCGGGATTTGCAGCACTGTTGGCGGCAGTGGCTGATTCGGGCACCAGGATAGGAATTGATTCGTCTACAGCCAGCCTGGAGTTGCCTATGCGGATGGACGTGGAGAGACAGACAGGGGAGAGAGAGGAGAACGAGGGAGAAGAGAGAGAGGACTGAGCGAGCGAGCGAGAGAGAGAGAGAGAGAGAGAGAGAGAGAGAGCGCACAGCTTACAGTGCAGATCTGCCTCCATGTGGATTGTAGCCCCAGAGCTGTTTCCTTGCCCTCAGACTGGCTGAGTTTGACTTCTCTGCTGGGTATTTATTCGCGTCTCGGTTGTGTATGATTTAGGGGTTAGTTGGTGTGTGTGTGTGTGTGTGTGTGTGTGCGTTGTGTTTGTGTGTGTGTGCGCGCGCGCGTGCTTTGGTGCTTTGGTTTTATTTTGGGAAGTGTAGGAGAGTCAAACGAACAAATTTTCTTGCAGGCACCTCCGCGGAGCTTTCAAACCAAGTCGCTGGGAGTTCGCCTCTTCCCCTCCGCAGGGAAGAGAGGCGTCGGCAAGAACTGGGCTCCCCTACCCCCACCCACAACCCGTGCCTGCCCCTGCAGTCCTTCGGTGCTGAGGTACATGCTGTTCTTTGCAATTAGAGGAAGGGGCTGAGGCGGGTGCGGGAGGGGGGTGCTGCGGTTTCTGCTGCGATGTGGGATGTCCGAGCAAGCCAGTGCGGTAGAGGGTCGTCGGTAGGGGAGGGTGTCTGTGCCGTCTGATGGCCTCGGCAGCGCTCCTTGGCCAAGCGTGCCCAGGAGGGGGTGGCAGCTGTGTGTGTTTTCGGTGGTCAGAGCCGCGGCCACTGCCCGGTCGCTCTGTCCCTGCAGCACAGGATGCAGGAAGTGGCGGCCAGTGGCTCGGAGTGAATCCACCCACCGGGCAGGTGGCCAGCCTGGCTCAGAGGGGCAAGGAGGGGGGCGTTCTGATCTGGCGGCAGGGTGCTCTGGTGGTGGCTGGGGCACGTCCCCTGAGGCTAGCGGGTGGATCCCAGCCTGGCCGGCCTCGCAGGCGGGGAGGCTGGCAGCGGGCAGGGCTGAACGCTCCATCTTTCAGGCTGGGCTTGAGTAATCGAATCCTGGTGGTTTCTGCCAGCTGGGCTGGTCGGGCTCCCAGTGCCCAGGGACCGCGGTCCCTGCAGGGCTCACAGTCGGCTGGGAACGAGTGGTCAGGTGGGCAGAGGGCAGCGTTCACTGCGGGGGAAGCCGGCCGGGAGTTGCTTTCACAGGTGGTGGGACCTGTAAGCCATTGCCCCAGGAGACCCATCCAGTGCCTGCCCGGAGACCCCCTCTGCACCCCTCAGGGTGGGGAATGACGTCTGGGGTCGGGTGCCAGGGTCTGATTGCAGCCCCTGTTTTGGCTTTTTCACTTCCGAGCTGTGGAGGCTGAGCCTGGCCCGACCCGGTTGTGAAAGGGATGGGGGGGGTGCCTGGCCGTCTACCCCCCCAACTCATGCTGGGTCCCGGGACGTCTCTTCTGCATGACGGGTACCCCCAGAAGGGGCCGCTCTGCTTTGCTTTGGGGACATCCCCTCTGTGCTGCTATCTCAGGGACCCCCCTTCTCCCGCACCCCACGCCCCCCCAGATTTCCTCCTGAGCTTCTTGATCTTGGAGGCGGGAGGCTGGAGGCACCAGGGCCCGGGAGCATGAGCCCGAGGGGGACACGCAGCCCCCACGCTGTCATTCTGCCCAGAGCCAGTGCCCGGGCCCCCGCCTCACCGGCCGTGTGACCTTGAGAGTGAGGGAGGCCTTGAGCGAGCGCAGGTGCCGAGGCCCCAGGCCCCGGGCTTGAACCTGGAACCTGGGCTCGAAACTGGAACATTGCACAAGCAACTGTTCTCTGGGGAGACTCAGAATATTGGGCTTGGTGGCATCGCCTGGTCACACTGGACCACAGTGGCCCCCCCACCCCTGGTCCGGCTGCAGGAAGCATTAACACTTGAATGGCCACATTCTGTGGAGACTTTTTGGGGGTTAGGGGGTGGAAATCTTCAGCTGAGCATCCCTCACTGGTCACCCCAGCCTGGCTCCTGCAGCCCCTGCCTTGTAAATCTTGGGGTGGGGGGCTGAGATCCAGAGGCCGCCCCATCATGTTTGAGGTAGTGTGTTGGGGTGTCCCAGGAGGGAAGGAGACGCCTTGTAAAGTGCTCCAAGTTCCTTAGGCTGGAACTGAGGGGCCTGGGTTTCCACCCATGTGGCCTCGCTTTTCTGGGACTCAGTTTCCCCATTGTGCCTTAGGCTCTGTTCCCGCTGAGCCCACAGCCCTCCTGGTCCTGAGGCCCCGTGGCTGTGTCTGCTGGGGAAAGGGCCAGAGTCAGCCAGCACCGGGGCTGGTGCTTGTGGCCGGTGGTTGAGGGTCCTGTTGGGCCAGGTGGAGGCCATGGGTCTCCGTGAGGACTGCGGCCAGCTGCAGGGGGCCCACTTGAGCGGCGCCCCAGTACCCAGACACTCGGACTCAGCCCCAGGGTGACGGCGAGGCACCTCTGAGGGCCTTATTCCCACAGAATGCAGAAGCCTGTGGACGCACCGTGGCAAGGGGGCCTCCATCCTGCCCGTCCCAGGACCCCAAACTCTGATCTTGTCTCTCCCCTGGGAGGACCCAGAGAGGGAAAGCAACTTGCTCGAGACCACACAGCAAGTCAGCCACTGCCAGATCCCTCAGCCTCTCCCCAGGCCAGGCCACAGACCCCCACACCCCTGACCCAGCCTGGCGCTGCGGGGGCACACACAGGGCACCTCTCCCCGGGCAGGCCCTGTCTCCGGGGCAGAGGGTCCCAAGGTCGGAGGGGGCCTGGGAGATCGGCTGGAGCCTGGTTGGCTCCTTTTCCCCCTTCCGGCTGCTTGGCGTGTCTGGGTCCCACTCAGGGCGCCACCCCAGGCCTGCCGGGTGGGATGCAGGATTTGTGCCTTCGAATAAAACCCGCCGCACCATCTGGCCCCGTCTCCTCTGGGTGCCCTGTGCCGGGAGCTGCTGCAGACAGATCAGGCGTGGATGCGACGAGCACACAGAGGTTTATTTCTGTTGAGCGCCGGGGCTGTAGCCGGGATAAAAATACCCCCCGGACCCGGCAGTGTGCGTAGGACCCCGGAGCGGAAACTGGCTGGCTGGCTGGTCCCCGGGATGTAGCCGGCTGAGTTGTGGGGAGGCGGGAGGGGGCCGCACCAGTGGGGGGGGGGCGGAGGGGCCCTCCTCGCTGCCCAGCCCTGCTCTCCCTCCGTCATCAGGGGTCAGGGCCGCGGGGCACTGCGGTGTGGGGACCCTGGGAGCAGCCAGAGGGGAGCTGGAATTCGGATGGCAGTGCCGTCTTGCTGTGTGACTTCAGGCAAGGCCCTTCACCTCTCTGAGCCTTCATCCTCTCAGGACCCAAAGAGAGGCAGTGCCGTGTGGTGGCCGGCTGTAGCGTGGGAAATGGTCTCTGTCCCGGATCTGGCATTTCCTGGTTGTGCCCCATCACCTCTCTGGGCCTCAGCGTCTCCATCTGTAAAGTGGGGAGGGGAGAGGGGCTGTGGGGATTTTAAGGGTTCCTGCTTGCCTGGTGTTCGGGGCTGAGCCTGCAGCACTCGGGGGCGGGCGCCAGAGATGCACCACCCAGGGCACAGGGCGCCAGCCCGGGCCAACACCAGGGTTGGGGGTGGGAGCGGAGGAAGTGGGCCCCCCTCCCTGTGCGAGGGCTGCCCCCGTGGCCCGCACGCTCCCATTGGCATCTTCGGGACGTGGCTGCAGGATGAGACGTCAGTTTCTCTCTGCACGAAAGGGGCACAGTGCCCTCCTTCAGGTCAGGCTCTCGAGGCTGTTAGGAAGCAGGCAGTGGGGGGTGGGGCAGGCCTGAAGGAAGGGGGCGGTGTCCAGGGGGCCCAGGGGCGCAGGGTTCCGGGCACTGGACAACTGCGAGCTCCACCGTGGCTTCCTCCTTGGCTTCAGATGCTTTTGCTGAATCATCCCAACTTTGGGTGCCAGGGAGGGCTTTTCCCAGGAGCCCCGAGCTTTCCTGCTTTGCCCAGGCAGGGGACCCCCCCTGCAGAACCCCCTGGGATGCTCAGGTCACCTCCCAAGGAAGGGGCCACTCACTTGTGGGGCTGGGCAGGCAGCCCAGCTGGCGCTCACATTGACCTCCTGAATGAATGCACGAGGAGCGAGGCGGTGAGCAAGGCCTCGGCTGACAGACAGGGGACGGTCACTCTGGCGTCGGCCCGGCCTGGCTGACTTAGCATCTGTTGGTCGTGATGAGTCACGGCGAGAGCGTGGACACACCCGGCTTCCGCGTGGGCGCCACTCAGGGCCAGGGCCAGCCGCTGCCTCCCTCCGGTCCGCACTTACTGAGTGACAAGGACACACTCCCGCTGGGGACCAGACACGGAGGTCACCTGCAGAATGGGACCCCAGGGGGCAGGGGTGCCAAGACGACTTCCTTCTTCCCCTAAGACCCCCAGCTTGGGCCAGGAGAGAGCACCAAGGACTGATCCAGATCGGGGGGGGGGTCCGAGCCCCATCTCCTGCCCTCACGCTCTCCTGGGATGACGCGAGTGACGTCCTTCCCGGGTTCTGGCCTGGAGCAGGGCGTGGAGTGGAGACGGCGCTGGGACCAGACACGGGGCAGGGTTGGCATTGGCTTCCTCTTGCTTGGGCCATCTCAGTGTGGCCCTCCCACCCCCCATACCCTGGGCCTGGTTTCCCCCCTGCATGCGGGTGCCAGCCCTCTCTGCTGGGGTGCCCGGCTCTCAGGGAGCAGAGGCCCGTCTCTCCCTTCTGGCCAAGGTGCTGGTCCGCTGGGACTGGGCCTCCCAGCTTTCTGCTTTTGAGGGTCAGGCAGGCCAAGCTGCCCCCCGCCCCCTTCAGCGGGAGCGTCTTTGCAGGGCGGCTGCAGGGGACTCTGGCCCCCAGTTTGGCCCAGTGGCCGGGCAGTGTCTCGGCAGGCCCCTGCTGGCTCTGAATGGGGCCAGGGGCGGGTGCAGACAGCAGCCCTCCCTTTGCACGGTGCCCGCGCTTTCCTCGAAGGCTGCTGTCCTGGGCCTTAACCACATCACGGGGGCTGAAATCTCATTGCGCCCGAGCCGCGTCAAGCTTTGGGTGAGCGGGAGGTCTTGCAGTGGGCACCTCAGACCACAGGAAGCTGAAGGACCAGCGGGTGTGGGCCCGCAGCCCAGCAGAGACCAGCAAGGGGAGACTCAGCTGAGCCAGCCCTTAGGAGGTTTGCTGTGCGGGGGTCCATGGGGTGGGCTACGTGGGATAGGGTCTCCCCCTGTGGAGGGTCCGCGGGGTGGGCAGCGTGGGGTGGGGTCTCCCCCTGTGGAGGGTCCGCGGGGTGGGCAGCGTGGGGTGGGGTCTCCCCTCTGCACTCAGCATCGTCAGCCTCTGGCTTCCCCTCTCGCCCTGCACCCATCCCTCTCATGCACGGACGCTCCACGCAGAGCCGAGTGCAGTGGGAAGCGGTTATATAAGCAGTTTGGGTGCTGGCCACGCGGGGCTGCGGTGCGGGGCTGCAGGAAGGTGGTTTCCGGGCTGGGGGAGAGGGGCGCCCCTGCAGATGCTGTGAGAAGCCCCACCTAGCAGCTCCCGTGACCCCGCCCCCACCCCCACCCCCACCCCATGGCGTGGCCTCTGCAGCTGGGGTCCCGGTCCCCAGCCCTGGGGTCCTTGGGGCCTCTCTGCTCTGCCCTGTGTCCCGCCCACCCTCCTCCTGTCTCCCGGTCTCCCCGTCCCCACCCACCTCCCACTCTCTTCCCTCTTCTCCGGGCCTCACCCCTGCACTTCCTCGCCCCTCTTCATCTTCGTCGCTGCAAGCCCCCCAGGGCCCGAGCCAGGCCTGCCTCAGGGGCTCCGGGAGCTGGGGTGGGGGCTGGAGCTTCCAGTGCACTGGTGGGGGGGGTGTCCAGGGGGCCTGGGCGAATGGGTCCCCTCAGCAGCCGACGGAATGTGGTGGAGGCTGGCCAAGACTCCTGTGCTGAGGACCGGAACCAGGGCGGGCAGGTTCCTTCCGGCCACCCTGTTCTCTGCAGTGGCTAGCTCCCTCCTGCCCCCCCATGGAACTGACCCCCACAGCCAGCAATTCATTCACTTGTTATGAGAAGGGTCTGGTGAGAGATGGCAGAGGGCCAGCAAGAGACACGCAGCGTTTGGGGTCCCACATGGTTTGGGGGTCCCGTGGGGACCATGCGTGGTTTGACAGGGTTTGGGGGTCCCACATGGTTCGGGGGTCCCGTGGGAGGTTGCAGATGATTCTGTTCCAGGATTCCCGAAGTAAAGCCTGTGTTGGGCCCCTCAGAGCCCATGAGAACAGTTTCTGGTTCGCTGGGACTCAAGGCCCCCGGGTTCTGCATGGCCTGACAAGCCCCCTGGATGGTGGCAGGTATGGAGGTGGCTGCCAGCTCCATCACCCTGCTTCCCAATTCCCAGGTGTCTGGCCAGGCGTCTCAGGCATCATTCCTTGGGCGCGGACTCAGCGGGCATCAAGCCGGAGACCCCCGGACCTCCCCCGGGGCCCAGCACGTGAGGACACGCAGAGGAGCCGGCTTGGAGGCGTGTGAGAAGGACACGTGGCGGGGAAGACGGGGTGGGAGGAGGAAGAGCTAATTTAGTTATGCAAAGGGCAGCCGGGGAGGCTTTTGGAGGTGGTGGGTGACATTTGGGCAGAGAGCTGTGTTTCTAGAAGGAGCCAGAATGATCCAGGTGGGCGGGGTGGAGGGGGGGCAGCAAATGCCAAAGCAGAAACGGCTGAAATGCCCCAAGTGAAGTCGGTGGGCCCCACGGCTTAGGCTTATGTCAGGAGAGAGACAGTCACTTTCTCCCCATCCGCAGCCAGCCCGGCCAAGCCGGGTTCGATTCCTCCGCCCCTCTCAGGGTTACCGGGTTCCTGTCTCGCCTGGCGGAAAAGAATTTCAGGAGTAGATGGGCAGTGAAGAAAAATGGGTTTTATGTGGAGGTTTTTAGGAAGAGGACAGAGGGAGAGAAAGTGAGAGAGAGTAACGCTCTCAAGCGAAAAGGCGGGCTTCTCCAAGGGCGACCCCAGCATTAGACAGGAAAGTCCACGCCTCAGGAGGGGAGATGCGCGCGCCATGGTGCTCGGCTACGTGGGCACAAGCAGCACACGGGCCTGGGCAGCACATGTGCGCCCTCCCATGTTCAAGGGGGCTTTTATAGGGTTTCTCCAATCCGTCCCCGAATGGGGCTTTCTGGCAAGTTAAGAGCCCGTTGCTAGGGTTGTTTCCAAGAGAGTAGAGTTGGGGGTGGTCTTCTTTGAAAGTCCTTCTCTTGACTTTTATTCCTGCTGGATCTCCTCTGAGGATGGGTCCAACCTTCTCTGATCTGGTCTGGGCTAGCTGAGGGTTAATCAGATTAAAGGAAGCAGCTGAGGTTCTCCAGTAATTTCCTTCAGGCCCTTTCTGTATGTAGGGAGGGGTCCCGTCTCCTCAGGACCAGCTGCTGGAGAAGGTCTGACAGGGTCTTGCTTTCAGTATCCACAAGGTTGGGCCAGACTTAGGACTGGTGGCTTTATTACTTCCCAGAAATTTCATTGCCATGATGAACTGTGGGCTAGAGCGATAGCACAGCGGTAGGGTGTTTGCCTTGCGCGCAGCCAGCCCGGCCAAGCCGGGTTCGATTCCTCCGCCCCTCTCAGAGAGCCTGGCAAGCTACCAAGAGTATCTTGCCCACACGGCAAAGCCTGGCAGGCTACCCGTGACGTGTTCAATATGCCAAACACAGTAACAAGTCTCACGATGGAGACGTTACTGGGCCCGCTCAAGTAAATTGATGAACCGTAGGTTGGGGGGTGGGGCAGGGCTTCCTTAATCTACCTGCCTACATCTAGGGAACTGCAGGAAGTCAGAGAGACGTGGGCTGGGGGGTGAGGGGAGGGGACCTGCAGGGTTCTGGGCTGGGCCATGCATGGGGGCAGCGGGTTCATTTTTAATGTTTTTTTTTCTTTTTGGATCACACCCAGCAATGCTCAGGGGTTACTCCTGGCTCTGCACTCAGGAATTACTCCTGGTGCTGCTCCGGGGACCATATGGGATGCTGGGAATCGAACCTAGGTTGACCTCATGCAAAAGAAACGCCCTCCCCGCTGTATTATTGTTCCAGCTCCTGTTATTATTAATTGATTAATTAATTATTTTTTTTAATGAAATGAGGCCTAATGGACACAGAGGAGGTTTGTTTCAGGGAGTGCCACTGAGCATTTCCGTATCTGCAAAGCGGCTGTCCAGTTTGCTTTGGCTAACCAAGAGTTCTTGCCAGTGGGAGCTCTCAGTGCTTCTTCTCTCTCCATAACTCCGACTGTGACACAGGCACCACCTGCCCGAGTTTATCCATTTACACTCTGGGCTCACGGCAGGGGCTTTGGTTTCCAAGGGCAGAAGCGGGGCCAGATCCTCCATTTCTCTTAAGTCTCCCCTGGTGATAGGGGTGCATGGGGGGCAAAGGGGGTGCTCGCAGGGGCCCTCACATCCTCGAGGACCAGCACAGTCAGCCTGAGCTCTGAGGACGGCTCAGGGCTGTGGGGCATTGTCGGAGCCACCCTGGATGGCCAGACTCGTCTCTGACCCCTCAGCCGGTCTCCAACTCTGTCAGGGGCTTCTCTAAGGATCTAGCTCGGGGCTGAGCTCCCAGGCCCCCAGGGAACCGCATTCGTCATGGGTCCACAGTGGAAGCTTCGCCGACGTGTCCCGTTCGTTCCACGGTCAGTTCCCCAACGCGGCCCACACTCCAGCGCCCACTGGCCGTGGAGAAAATGAGACACACGATGTTCTCACAGTCGGGTGAAGCTAAATCTGCCTAGGACAGATTTCCCCTCAGCCGGACGCTATTTTGTTTTTTCTGCTCACTTAATGTCAAAATACATATTTTAAAAAAGCAACAGTGACAGAAAGTCAGAGGGAGTTTTCGTTTGTTTCTCGAGTTTCTGGCTTTGGGGCCACCCCCGGCAGTGCTCAGGGCTTCCTCGGATGCTGTCTGTGCCCAGGGACCTCTCCTGGCGGGGCTCAGGGAACCATAGTGGAGGCCGGGGGTCGAATGCTATGCAAGTTTGCTGCGTGCAAGGCGAGCGCCCTCCCTGCCGTGCCGTTGCTGGGGCCCCTGTGTGTTTGAACCAGTGGTCCTCCGTGGAAACGGAAGCAGTAACAGAAGCTGTCCCCGGGCAGCCCGGGGTCCCTGCCCCTCTGAGAGGCTCTGGGTCTCTGACCGCGGGTTTTTGTCGATCATTAAGCCGTGGGGGCCTGCTGGGTCTCTGGGCTCTCCCCGGGATGATGCCTGGATCGCGCTGAGGGAGTTTTCCAGGTCCTTCTGGGGGAAGCTG
Organism: Sorex palustris; assembly: GCA_028565675.1. Classification (NCBI taxonomy): domain Eukaryota; kingdom Metazoa; phylum Chordata; class Mammalia; order Eulipotyphla; family Soricidae; genus Sorex; species Sorex palustris. Next base: position 6,981 of record JAOXYA010066984.1, on the reverse strand, counting down.
CCTTTCCTGGGGGTCAATGCTCCTTCCTCCCCTGGACACTGGCTGGTGGCCTCCCGTGGTGGGTGGATGTGGCTCTGTCCCTCCCAGGACAGCAGGCAGCTGTGGTTTGGATCTGGGCAGCTGGTGTCCTTCCAGGTGCTGACTTGCCCCCCCACCCCCGGGCTCTGCACTGGGGGAAATGAGCCGTCACAAGCACAGCCTGACTTACATCACCTCGAGGCTGGAAATCGGAACTCGATTTTGTTAGGGGGCGCTGCCGATTCTGCACTGTGTTTCGGGGAGTCCTCCGCACAGTGGGCCGGGCCCTCTGCCTTGTCCATCCGAGCTTCTGGGGTCGGTGGGTCCCACTGGTGGCTTCTGTGAGGAAGGAGGAGAGAGATGGTCACTTTCTCATGATCCATCTGTCACCCCGAGACCGCGCTGGGAAGACCAGGACAGACAGAGTCTGCGACGCGCCCCTGCTCGGCACGGGCCAAAGCCCCGACAGCCCCACCAGGCTGTCAACCCACACCTGATGTCCACGTGGTCTTCTCGGCATGGGACTTGATCCCCACCACCCAGTTTCTCAGGGAACCATGGACTCAGGTTGGGACAAAGATTTGCTCTTTGCAGGAAAGGGGAATCAGTCATAGGCCTTACCCAGGGTTTCGGGGTTCTTGCCTCACCTTGCAGAAAAGAATTTCAGGAGTAGACGAGCAGTGAAGTAGAACAGATTTTATTTGGAGGTTTTTGAAGGTGTGGAGAGGAGGGAAAGTGAGAGAATAAGAGAGAGACACAGAGAGACACAGAGACACAGAGAGAGACAGAGACAGAGAGTCACACACACACACACACACACACACACACACACACAGAGTAACATGCTCAAGGGAGAGTGTGGGCTTCTCCAAAGGCAGAGAGAGCCTTGAATGGGCTTCTGGACTGGCTTTTGTGTGGATATCTTCTTAGGTTGTCCTGGTCTGGAAGGTTCTGGAGTCGTCTTTGGGCTGAACCACCAAGGTTAATCTGATTAAGGGAGGGGTCTGAGGGTTTTTGAGGATTTTCCTTCAGACCCTCTTTTTCATGGGGAGGGGTCCAATGCCTCAGCCCTCCCTGGACACCAGGCCAGACTTTAACAGCCTTATGAGGAACTGGTGGATAGTGGAGGGGACAGAAGCCGTCAAGGCTAGCGGGGAAGTGGTTTGTGCAGCCAGAGACAGTTGAGGCCTGGGTGAGACTCCCCAGCACCCCAGATGGCTCCCGAGCATAGCCAGGCAGTGGGTGAGGTCCCAAAGGCAAAAATAACACCTCCCCCACAAAGAAACTGTCAAAAAATTGATTATTTATACTATATGATTCATTCCATTGTATCATATTCACATACTGAAAATCCCGTTTTAGAACTATATCCCTGTATCACTGCCATCCCGTTGTTCATCGATTTCCTCGAGCAGGCACCAGTAACGTCTCCATTCGTCCTAGCCCTGAGATTTTAGCAAGTGCTACATTGGAGGCTCTTTCAGGGTTAGGGGAATGAGACCCATCATTGTTACTGGGTTTTGGCATATTTAATCCTTCACGGGGAGCTTGCCAGACTCTGCCGTGCGGGCAGGATACTCACGGAAGCCTGCCGGGTTCTCCGAGAGTGAGAACTAGACAATAAGAGGTCACGCGGCTGCGGTTATAAAAATAATCCATTAAAATCTGCTTTCCCCCCTGCTGATGATGCATATTTAAAGGGTCATGAATAAACCAGGGAAGCTTATGGGCAATCACCGTCTTCCACAGATACCTGTGCAGGGACGGAGGCTGCTTCTGACATTGCCAGTGGTTGGAAAGTTCAGAAAGAATCTGCAAACTACTTGTTATTCAAATGGACTCCTGGAAACCATTTTCGGGCGTGGAGCGTCCCCAGTCTCTGTTCCCTGAGGCCTCTATGGTCAGGAGACCGGGCCTTCCCTCTGGTCCTTTGTCAGACTTCTCAATTCCTGCACCCACGGCTGGAATAGCACAGGAGACTGGGCTTTGCTCTTTCCTCTCAAAGAGGACAGCGGGGGCCAGTCATCTTGCACATGCATGTGTGATGAAAACCCATGGCCAGGGTCCTAGGGAAGGGGGGCCATGTCCCCCAGAAAGGTGGTCTTGTCTGGGAGGGCTTCCCGGAGGAAGCAACGTTTGCCCCAGAAGCTGAAGGACCAAAAGGAGTTGAGGGAGTGAGGAGAAGAGAGAGGCACTCGGGGCGGTGAGTAGAGGGGGCGCGGCCGGGGGAGGCCAGGAGCGGCTGATGGAGCTGGCCGGCTGGGCGCAGGGCGCGGCAAGCCCGCGTCGGCCACACGCCGCTGCCGGTTCCTGCCGGGCCGAGTGGAGAGGAGCCAGGGCTGGGGCAGCCAAAGATGACCTCATCTGTTTGCCCGCGGCTGCTCGCCGCTGCGGCAGGGCACTCCCGGATGAGACCGGAAGGAGCACCACAGGCTGGCCAATTCCTGGCTGACCCCTCCTCACTGCACCCCCACCCGGAGCAGGGAATGGAATCCCCACAGGGCGAGAGCCCACACAGCCCTTCCCCAAGGCACGGGGTCCCACCCGGCAGCCTAGGGTGCACTTGCAGCCCTGCTGATAACCTGACTTGGAGCAGGTTTGTAAATCGTTTTGGGCCTCAGTTTGCCCATCTGGGAGATGGGCACAGCTCTGCCTCTCTCGGGAAAGGGCCACTTCCATCTCCACTGGCGCTTTCTCTTACCTTCTATGTTGTGGGCTGTTCTGTCTTCTCCTCTAGGGTGAGGAGGTTGTTTTGTTTGGAGGCCACACCTAGAGATGCTCAGGGGTTACTTCTGGCTCTGCACTCAGGAATCACTCCTGACAGTGCTCATACGAGATACCGGGAATCGAACCCGGGTCAGCTGTGTGCAAGGCAAGCACCTTCCCTGCTGTACTATGTGTCTGCCCCCCACCTAGGGTTGTTCTGTGAAATTTCTTGCATCACTGCACCCACAGCGTTCACTGCACTTGGCGCTCAGTCAGAGTTTGCAGGACAGATGAGCCCGGCCCTCGAGCCCATCTAATGCTCCTCGGCCTTGCCTGCTCCCCCTGGGTCAGCGCTGCCACAGCAAGCACAGTTAAAGGAGAGGGACAAAGCCCTCTGATGGGCCAGTCCCTGGAGGGCTGGTGGCTGGACAGGGAGGTGTCAGCCCCGTGACTGCTGGAGGCAGGGAAGCCGAGGACAGAAGCTCTTTCCAGCTGATGAATCACTGAGGCTTTGTCAGTACCCACATTACCCCGCAGTGGGAGCGGCGGGTTTATTTCATATTTAAGAACGGCTGCATCAGGCCGAGGGCACGGGCCTGGGACAGCCTCCACAAGGTGCATTCTTCAGAAGCAGAGAAGCAAGCGGACAAGAAAGGCAAGGTCCCAGAGCACCCGGACCCCCAGGCAGCGCCCCGACTCCTCTCCCCGCCTGGGAAGATTGCGACCTGCAGGAGGGAATCTGGGGAGCAGCAGGCAGACCTTCCAGGAGCTGCCTGAGTCGCGGGGTGCTGGGAGGGGGCACTGCCCTCACACCCAGAGCATCAGCCACGCCGGGCAGCTGGGGTCCCAGACAAGGCAAGTGAGGAGGGTAGGGGCTACCCAGCTTCTGGGGGGAGGGTGGCAGCAGTGCCTGGGATGTCGGAATCCAGCCCCTTCCTCTTGGCAGGCTGAAGCACCTGGTGAATGCGGGCAAGTGGGCCAAGCGCCCACCTCGCTCCTGCCCTGCCCAGCCCCTGCCCTCCCCGGCTCCCTCTCCGGCTTCAGTGCCATCTCCCAGGAAGGCTGCATCCCGCTTTAGCGTCCCTCCCTGCTTTCCACTGGGCACCTTGCCCGTCCAAGACCAGAGCCCGAACTCGGAAACAGCTGCAGCCCCTCGGCTCAGAGAGAGAAATCGCCTCCCCACATTCTTTGGCTCAGGAAAGAGCCAAAGTCAAGGCCGAAAGGCTCCTGCCTCAGTGTCCACACAGGTGCAGGGTGCCACCAAGACGGAGCTGGCCCACCGCTCCTGAGCTCGGCCCCCTGGAAGACATGGCTCAGCCATTTGCTGGCTCTGTGCCCGCACCTGGACTCCCGGCCCTGGCTCTATCTGCTCGCAGTCCCGGGAGGCTTGTGAATCCCCTGGATAGTCCATTTACTCTTGGCAGCCCCTTCCTTTCGCTTCACCTCCTGCCGCCCCAGACAGGTGACGAAGGAGGAACAGGCTTGGAAACGCATCTTGGGTTTCTCGGGGCCTGCAGGTGGGGCGGGGGTGAGAAGATGGCCAGGAAATAAGCGGGGATGGCAGTAGGTTCTCGGCCACTGTTTCCTCCCACCGTGCCTTTTTGCATCAGTTAAATCATTAACTGCCCTGTCATTCCTTCTTAACTGCACTTGGAAAAACTAAGGTTTTTCCAAACACCACGGACCACTGTGGCACCGATGCCACTTAGTAGGAGGAACACGGGATTAGTCCTTTGTGTGTAGTCTGCGCATGGGTATCGTGTTGTCCTTGTGGGTGGTCTGCTTCAGAGGCAGTGCGGTTTATATAGGATGTGGATTTTATACCTGCGCCAGCTGGGGGAGGAAGCCGAGGTCGCTGTCCGTGGTCCTGAACTGCCACTCCACTCCTTCCCCACCCCCCTTCCCCTCGGGAAAGAAGGGTTTCTAGGTTGTCCTGCAGTCGTGCAAATCGTGGGCTGTGGACATTTCCCGTGGCCCTCCAGGCTCCGGGCCCGAGGAGGAAGCAGAATGCAGCACAGAGAGCATAATTACAGAAGAGGGGTTTTGTCTCATTTTGTATTGGGGGCTTGGGGGCCTCACCCAGTGGAGTTCAGGGAATGCTCCTAGCTCTGCATTCAGGTTCACTCCTGGCAGTACTCGGAGGACCATGCAGTGCTGGGGATCTAGAGTAGCAATCTCCTTAGATGCTTTCCTCCCGGCCAGCCAGAACCCGGGTGTAACTGACGCCTTGTCCACTGGCCTCGGGCACTCACCCCTCACCTCGAAGCCCCCACCTCCCGGCATGAAGCAGGAATTGTGAGCGAAGTCAGCCCAAGCCTGGGCACTGACTTCTATAAAGTGTCCTGGAAGCAGGTGAATGTTTTCTGTTCCTTAGGGGTTCCTTGCAGGAGGATGGGAAGGAGAAAGAAGATAACAGGAGAGTGAAGGAAAGGCAAGCACATCTGAATCTGAGAGCCAGGTGACCCCATTCCTGACTCTGATAAACTCTGGGGGGAAAGGCCAGTTTTTGAGGCCTCAGTGTTCCCATCTGTAAAAGGGATGCACTGGTATCTCCATTTGAATGTTCATGATTCTATGTGTGAACTATGTATAGTGTGATACACAGTAGTAGCAGTGACCGACTCTCATCTGGGGAGCCTTTACATGGACCCTGATGAAGACACATTAGCTGATCACAGCACCAGGCACCCCCTTAGAAATCCATAACCCTCGGCCCATCTAATCCTTCAGTATCTTCTGGCAGTGGGGTTTTCACTGTCCCTGATTTGTACCCGAAAAAACTGAGAACAGGGGCCATGAAGCCAGAGTCCTGACGTCCTACAGCAGGAGAGGTGCAGAGAGGGGACTCGGGCCTCCAGCAGCTCGGCCCCTCCCGGGCTCTGTGTCCCCTTTTCCTCCCGGGATGAGTGTCCTGATGGCCTTATGCAGGTGACCTGGGAGACAAAGCTTACTCCAGACGCAGCTGCCCATGGCTGTTTCTGTGGAGGTTCCAGGAGAGGGACTGGAGCTAAGGGTTCACCCAGTCTCCAGCCGACACTCACTTCCCATCGTTCTCTGAAACTCCCAGTTTGGTGCCAGGAGGCGGGGGGGGGGGACAAGGGGATGGAGGGAGATGGATTTCGAGGATCTATTATTCATGGGTGCTAAGAGGAGCTTTTCATTCTTTCTTAAAGTCCTGGATTTCATGGGTCTGGCTGGACGGGCTGAGGCAGCAGTGTCCTTGCTGGTCGAACACCGTAATCCTGCGCAACTCATGTGTGTGTGTGTGTGTGTGTGTGTGTGTGTGTGTGTGTGTTGGGGTCTTTTCTAACCCCTGGGGCTCTGTCCAGCCCCGATGCAAGAGAGTGAGGTTCAGGGGCTCCCCCCACCCCCAGTCCGTCTTCCATGACCCGGGCAGAGAGGAGATTCCAACAACCCTGGTGGTCTCGGTGGTGTGATGAGATTCAGGGCTGAAGATTGGTTATTTCCAGCCGAGCTTTGGTCCAAATGCATTCCCCGCCCCCAGTCTGGCCCCGAGTGGCCGCTGGGGTCCATTAAACCAAATGACTTGTTTCAGTGCGCAGAGCTGTCTGATCACATTTCCCCCTGTCTGCATGCAGGCATGCACACAGGGCGGGGTGGGGTGGGCGGGCTCCCAGGCAGAAGTCGCGGGTGGGCTGGACCCACAGCAGGGGCAAGCAGGCAAGCAGATGTCGAGATTGACAGTGCTGAGTTGCCTCCGGGCTCTGCAGTTAGAGGCTGGGGCGGACGTCTTGGGGCTCCAGGAGCTTGTAAACCCAGGGGAGGAGGGAAATGTGTGGGACACACACACACACACACACACACACACACACACACACCCGCCATCTCCAGATGCTCAGCCCGGCCTTTGCGTGTGGACTCGCCAAGCACATGCTCCGTGGGGACCCGCCTGGGATCCTGAGTGGCACCTGCTCTGGGCATCTGTGCCCTGATCTGAGACGAGATGGCAGGGGAACTGCGGGGTCCTCGGGAAGGTGCATGAGGCCCACCCAGGAGGTGGTGTGCGCAGTAGCCTGGGAGTGGAAGGAGCGCCTGAGCTCCATTCTTTCTTTTTTTTTTTAAATTTTTATTAGTGAGACATCATGAGATACAGTTGTAGACTTACAAACCTTTGTGCTTGGGTTTCAATTATACAGGGATCAAATACCCATCCCTCCACCAGTGCCCATTTCCCACCACCACGGATCCCAGTATCCCCCCCCCCCCCCCTCCCCCCCCCCCCCCCCCCCCCCCCCC
>JAOXYA010066974.1:0-11706 GCA_028565675.1 Sorex palustris | reverse complement strand
CCTTCAAATCCTCTTGTCTTTTATTGGCATTGCTTTCCATTGTTTCTTTGAGTTCCCTAAGCATCCTAAGTAGCTCCCTTCTGAATTCCTTGTCAGAGAGGTTGTCTAGCACTACAATACTGTTGGTGTCTTCTGGGCTAGCCTCTTCAATAAGAAAGTTTGGTGGGCTTCTGCGTTGCTTTACCATTGTGACCAGTGTGGTTTAGATTTTCACGTTCACTGTTACTATTCTGGTTGAGTGAGGAGAGAGTTCCCGGATCCGTTCAGCTTTGTTGCTGTGAGATGGGATGTTGCCTCGGTTCCCGTCCCGCACAGGTCAAGGGAGAAAACCGGCTATTATAGGGGGTTGAGCTAGCTGAACATGCCCAGGGAGAGTCCCACGCCGTGGGGGCAGGCTGTACCTGGTTGAATGAGGAGAGACTGCCAGGAGCTGTTCAGTTTTGTTGCCAAAAAATGGGCCTCAGTTCCTGTCTGGCGCAGATCATACCATTCCCTCTTATGGTGGGAAAGGATTTTGGATAAGGTTGGTCGATGGTAGGCACCCTTCTACGTTTCTGAGTTTGAACTTCTTCTCAATCAGGCGTTATTCTTTGTTTTCTAACCGACATTGAATGGAACTTTATGAGGAGGTGCTATTTGGTACTGGGCTTATACAGCTATTTTCAAACAGGTCTTTGTTAGAAATAGAGTAGGCGAGTGGGATGTTGTTGGTTGTAGTAGAAGAGGTGGGAAATATTTGGTTGGTATTAGGTGACAAGTTGTGCGATGAGAGTCCTGGGTGCTTGATGTGAGTGATATACCTGAGGCTGCCCGCTGGAGGGGAGGGGCCGATGGACTGGTCTGCGCGGTCCCGCGGAGCTGGGCGGACAAGTCTCCCCACTGGGCTTCAGGCGGGAATGCGGGCGCGGCTGGGGGGCAGGAGCACTTCCCGCTGGACGCCCCCTACCCACCTGGAGGGGAGGGGCCGATGGACTGGTCGGCGCGGTCTCGCGGAGCTGGGCGGACAACTGGAGCTTTCCTTTTTATGGTAAGTTTACTTTGTCCTATTACGAACTTTTCCATGGATTTGTCTTGATCTATGAGTTGTGTCAGTTTTGGCTCCTCAAATCTGTAGACTGATTTACTATGTATAGGCTAATAACCTTCCTTTCTAGGCCTGATACCACAGTATCATGTTAAAGTAGAAGATTGCAAGGTATTGACATTTAGTGTTGGACTTTAATGCTTAGATTTTTGTTGTTGTTGTTGTTGTATAGAATTAATACTTAATACTTATTAATAATACTTATTAATACTGAAGACGAATGGAGTTCAGGATCCAGCATAGAGTAGTGATCCACAAAACCATTTTATGGTGTGGGAACCCAGGGGGATAAAAATCACTGAGGTTTCTGCAGTTTTGTGTCAATGGTACGGGACTCCTTAGGTTCTGCAGTTGTTTAAGTTGAGACGGGGATTTGCAGTCATTACCTACTGAAGTCAATTCTTCTGGCTATTCTTACTTGAAAATTGAGGGCTGTATTTCACTTCTCATTTTCAGACTCTGGTCTAACAGTTTTGCAAGCAAACTTGAAGCCTAGGTTAGAGCAGGATGCCTTTAATGCTGTAAGTTCAGGTCTCAGTCAGGAACCATGGTGGTTGAAAACAGTGAGACAAGCTAGTTAGAAACCTACTGTGCTGGGCCAGAGTTTTTGGGGGGTGGGGTGGGGCTAGAAGTCAAGGGTAAATGTAGTTGTTTTACTGGATCATAAAAGCCACCTGAGAGCACATCTCCTCTAGACATCAGGCTGCCCTCCCACTTGTAGCAAGTTTCACATAAATTTCATAAGGAGATGTGCATTGTACTGTGGGTTGGTGCACCTAACTAAAGTGGAGCTCAGACAATAAAGAAGTGGATATTTTATGGGTTTCTTGGAAGTTGGATGAAAACATGACCTCTGGCCTATGACTAATACTGGTTTCTGAAGTTCCATTCCCCTGAGGTGACTGGCCCTTTCTGTGGGTAAGAACACTCCTCCTATAGAAAGAACAAGTGTTTCTTGAGGCCCCAAGACACAGCCAAGGCAATTCCTAGGTAAGTTCTTCAACCCACTCCCAGCAAGTGCCACAGATAGATCCTGCCCAGTGCTTTCCTACGGTTGCTGTGGGAGAGTGTGTGGACTCTGAAAAAGGAGATTGCTGCATTTATTAGCACATCTTGCATCCCTTTCCCATTTAAAACTATTAACAGCTGTATTTAATCCTATACTAAGTTTCTCCCTGGCTGGGGAGTTTCTTTCCTTTCTCTTTTACATCCCAGTAAACCTTACTATATAAAATAAAACCTTTAACATTAAAAAAAAGTCCGTGGAGCGATAGCACAGCAGTAGGGTGTTTGCCTTGCACGCAGCCAACCCGACCGACCGGGGTTCAATTCTTCCGTCCCTCTCAGAGAGCCCAGCAAGCTACTGAGAGTATCTCGCCCGCATGGCAAAGCCTGGCAAGCTACCTGTGACGTATTTGATATGCCAAACACAGTAATAAGTGTCACAATGGAGATGTTATTGGGCCCACTCGAGCAAATCGATGAACAGTGACAGTGATATATTATGAGTGTTAAAATGAGGCCTTTAGACTGTGTGAAATAAAGTGTTTCACATAGGCTAAAACTTGAGTATGGAGAAAGAGAAATCCAGCCAAAATGTTGCTCTCCCAGGCCCCCTGAGAATGGCACTATTATTCCTGGGCTCTCAGGAGGCCTGGAAGAGAAGACTGTTCACGGTGCTTTCTCAGCCTGGGAGTTCTTTGGATTTCTCTGGGAGACTATACATAAGTCTTATTATATGATCCCAAAACTACATCCACCCCATGTGAATGAAATGTTTTAGCTATTCTCCCTTAAAAAATAAATAAAAGTTTGGTATAAAATCAGTGAGTCATCTGTGGAAAAAAAGATACTTTTCATAGGCCTCTATTTCTCTGAACTTAATTTTGTTAAATATATCTTAAGCACATGACTATGGACCAGGCATAACTCTTAAACAAGTTAAGAGTTCAACTTGCAGGATCTCACTTAACCTGCACGAACCCTAATTTTGTAATTCCCATGCTATAAGATGAGATCATTTGTCTGAGGCATCGCTTACCAGTAGATGGGCCTGACCAGAACCCATCTTTGGCTCACTGGGCTGTCTGTGTCTTTCTAAGGAAAATGGAACTGTTTTCAAGCTGGATTGAAAGCGTTCCAAGGGTTGGAGTGCTCCCAGACCAGGGGTGCTCCCAGGGTGGGAGTGCTCCCAGGGTGGGAGTGCTCTCAGGGTGGGAGTGCTCCCAGGGCAGAAGCACATACTTTACATGTAGAAACCCCAGGTTTGCTCCTCAGAAGCACATGGTCTCCCAGCACTGCCAGGAATGGTCCAAAACCCAAAAAACAAAGGGAGGAAGGGAGGAAGGAATCCATTTTTCTCTCACATCCTCAATTCTTCTTCCTGATTCCATATTTTCATTCTCTAAAAATCAGAGTTTTCTCCATCTTTAGATCAAGACAGCTCCAAGCAATACATCATTATAGCCTCTGAAATCTTTTGCATACGGTGGAGGCAGAGGGTGGCGGACAGCCAGGGGTACAATGTCGGGGATGGGAGGGGTCACTCCTGGCACTGCTTTGGAAACCAACCCTGTCTTCCTGTATGCAAAGCATGTACACTAGACCTTTGAGCTTTCTCCAAATCTCAGAACTTTTTGTTTGTATGAAGACCACTCCTAGATGTGTTCAGGCTTACTCTAGACTCTGTGCTCAGGGATTACTCCTGTCAGGTCTCAGGGAATCGTATGTGGTGCTGAGTACTGAATTTGGGTCAGCTGTGTATAACACAAGAGAGGCATCAATGATAGGGCATTGAGTGAGAAAAGCAAGCTACAGAGAGAATGTGGACTATAATGCTATTAATGAAAATTGTGAATGGGGGTGGGAATAAAGAGATTTTTGTATGCATAAAAAGCTGCTTGGGCACAGGGATGTGACTCAGTGGTAGAACATCTGCCTCCCATGTGTGGGAGAACCAGAGTTCAATACCAAGCACTTTAGAGGGAGGAAGAGTAGGAGTGGAAAGAGATGTCTGGACATCTTTTCCCCCTTTGCTTTTTAGGCCACACCCAGTGATGCTCAGGGGTAACTCCTAGCTCTGCACTCAAGAATTATTCCTGGCAGTACTCAGGGATGCCAGGGATCAAATCCAGGTCAGCCATGTGCAAGGCAAATACTATCACTCTGACCACATGATGTCTGGAAATTTTTCCTCAAAATTCTACTAGTGATTATTTCTTGTTTGTTTTATCTTGTTTTGGGGCAAAATCTGGTGATATTTAGAGCTTACTCCTGGCTTTGGGGACCATATGGGGTGCCAGGGATTAAACGATGGTTATTTTTGAATGATTCTATTTGAGTGGTTTACCTTACTTCTAAGTTTTATGTATTCTCATGACAAAGGCATGCTATTCGAAATTCACTTTTTAAAAAATAGACTATTTTCACTTGGGCCAGAAAGTGTATATATCCAGGCTGCCCACTCGTCCCACTGATGACAGGTCAGTGTGGTGAAGCAGGGTGGAGTGGAAAGGATGCCATGTCATAATGGACTTGCCTTGTAAAAAGTTTCTGCCCAAACAACATCACAGATTCCAGATCACAATTTGACACCTACCCATTCAACAGACATTATCAGGCTCACACAAAGTAAATGCAAACTTGGTATTTTACTCTAGAAACAAGATCCTTTTAAGGAAAAGCAGCAAGCCCCCAATAGGCAAGTGAGCGAGGCAATAAACAGAAAGTTTACGTAACATTTTCCCTACCAAAATGAGAAGAACCCAATTTTCTATTCTGATTGCGAAATGAATATACACAAGGGTTTATCAACCTCAGCATGATGGACATTTTGATTCCTATATTTTTTTGTCGTGCGTAGGCGAGGGTGTTCCTTTATCTTTTAATAAACAAGATCTAGGGCCAGAGTGATTGTATAGTGTTTGCCTTGCATGCAGCCAACCCACATTTTATCCCCAACCTTCCATATGGTCCCCGGAGCCCACCAGAAGTGATCCCTGAGCACAGAGCAGGAGTAAGTATCTCCAGGTGTGGCCCCCAAACAAACAAACTAAATAAATAAAACAAAAAATCCACCCACTGATGTTAGCAGCAACACACATCCCCATGCTGCATTTTGACAATCAAAAATATTCCCAGACTTTCTCAATGCCTCTTTTTACTTGTGGGGGCAGGGGAGGAGAGCAGGGCACAGGGGTGTCAAATTGCCCCTGTTTGAGAGTGTTGTACTAGAAGCCAACATAAAAAGAGTCACTAGTGACAAACTGTTCATTTCACATCTAGTCCACTCCCTACAAATTAAGGAAAAACAAGGAGAGTGATTTGAAGCATGTAATGGAAGTTCAAGATATAATTTACAGCTAAACATTGGCCCAAAGGCAATTTCTGTAACCAAGAACTCTAACTGGTCATTCAGCTGTCACAAGATTTTACCTTATTGGGGCCGGAGCAATAGCACAGTAGGTAGGGCACTTGCCTTACATGTGACCAACCTAGGTTCCATCCTGGGTATAACCCATATGGTCCCGGAGCACTGTCAAGAGTTATTCCTGAGTTGCTGAAGTGATAGTACAGCAGGTAGGACATTTGCCTTGCACCCGGCTGACCCAGATTTGATTCCCAGCATCCCATATGGTCCCCCGAGCACTGCCAGGAGTAATTCCTGAGTGCAGATCCAGGAGTAACTCCTGTGCATCGCCAGGTGTGACCAAAAAAGCAAAAAAAAAAAAAAAGAAAAGAGTGATTCCTGAGTGCAGTCAAGATTAACCCTGAGCACCACCAGATGTGGCCCTTAAACCAATTTTTCTTTTTTTAAATGCAGCCTTATTGCTGAGGGGGGTAAGAGGTAGTCATAAAAGTGGAAAAGTCCAGGTGGTATTCCCAGCACTAGTGTGAAATGGCAGTAAAGGACCAGCAAGGAATCTCTCGCCTCCCCAGCGTCACATCCAATCTGTGCCCCGCACTGAGAACAGAGCAGAGAATAAACGGAGGCCCTGATGTCAGGCGTCATTCATTCCAAGGGAATCAGGCACAAGAGCAGGTACGCATGCGTGCTAACCTCAGGCCACGAACCACGCTTGGGAGAACGTTAAACAGCCCAATGCGGGAAGGAACTGCAATGGGACAGGGTGGTCCCGACATGGGAGAGGAAACATAAGTTCCAGAGAAACGATGCGAAATCAGGGGAAAGACGATCTCAGCAGAGTCTTGGGTCAGAAGGAACCTGGCCAGAAGGTAGCAAAACGCCCTGTATGGCCTGCGGGGGCGGGGTCAGGGAAGACAGAAGCCCTGGAGGGGAACTGGAATCTAGTGTGGCCAGGCAGCAAAGGGAATTCAAACCTGGCCTCAGTTCTCATGCGCAAAAGGGGAAGCAGAGCATCTCCTTGGGTTATTCAAGGAGTCTAGGTGGGAGAGGAAATGTAGAGTCAAAGTCATATATATATATATATTTTTTTTGCTGGGGGTGGGGCACACACCCCGCGGTGTTTAGGGGCCACACCTAGAAGTGTTTGGGGCACCCTGTGCGGTGCTAGGGAGGGAACCAGGATCAGGGGCACAGCCTCTGCTAGGCATGCGCCTTGATTTTGTATTATCTTGGGTCTCATATCACTCTTTTTTGTTTTTCAATTTTGTTTTGCACTGGGGAGAAAGTTCCTTTTGCTCATTTTTAAAAATTTTTCTTTTGGGGGGGAGTCACAACCGGTGATGCCCAGGGGTTACTACTGGCTCTGCACTCAGGAATTACTCCTGGCGGTGCTCAGGAGACCATATGGGATGCTGGAAATCAAACCCCGGTCGGCCCGGCCGCGTGCAAGGCAAACACCCTCCCCGCTGTGCTGTTGCTCATCCCCCCTTTGGCTCATTTAAAGGAGGGAGCCTGGCATTTTCCTAGAAACCAATCAGAGGACTAATGTTATCCTCTATGGCCATGATGCCCTTCTTTGCAGTTGTTCATAAACTGTCACAATCTAAACGGTTTCAATGGCTGACCTTGGCACCACAGCTGGTACAGTGCCCTATGCTTGGTACACAGGGGGTGTGAGGGGAGCTGGGTAGAAATCTCACAGTGACCTCATCACTACGCCCACCCTCCGGTCTTGGAGAACAAAAGGGTTGCTAAGCACTGGCTGGGCCTAGGCCTTTAAAATGTGTGTATAGAAGCCAGAGAGATAGTACAGTGGACGGGGCACTCACCTTGCATGCAGTTGACCTGGGTTCCATCCCTGGCATCGCAAATGGTACTCCAAACACCACCAGGAGTAAGCCCTAAGCACCCGCAGTTGTGGCCTAAAAAGAAAAACAAACCTACTCTGTGTGTGTGTGTGTGTGTGTGTGTGTGTGTACATGTATCTGCATATATGGAGAGATACTATAGTGAATAACGCATCGCCTTATACTGGACGACCTGGGTTTGTTTCCCAGCACCCCATAGGTCCCCATAGGAGGTTTGTTTCCCAGCACCCCATAGGAGCCCCACCAAGAGTAATCCCTGAACACAGAGAGAGGAGTAAGACTTGAGCACCCTTGGGCATGGCCCCCAAAAGTTAAGGAAAGACTGAAGTGTTTAGAGCCATTGGGTTTGTACCGTGTTTGCTCGAAACGGCAGGGGAGCGTCCAGGACGCCGTGCCCTGTGCTACATCCCTGCACTCAGACACAGTCTCCTTCCCCATGCTTCCACAAACCCCTGTTACCCTAAACAAACTTGGGGGGGGGAGTGAGTAGTGTAGGGTGCTCCTAGCGGTGTTCAGGGGACTCTGTGGTGCTGAGGATCAACCTCCCACCTCTACCCAGCAGGCAAAGCTTGTACCCCCAACCCTCTGAGCTCTCGCTATGACCCTCATCTCAGCTATGAACATGAGCAGCTCACCTGGGAAATTCTGCTTTCAAACCTTTGCCTGAGATCTACTCCAGGATGTTTTGCTGGGCCCAGCAGGGGTAGGAGGGAGGGGGGGAGGGGAGAGGGAGGGGGACATCTAGGAACACTCTTTGATGACTGCTGTGTGCCACTTGGGGCTGTGAGGGGCAACAACAAAGGGAGGCTACCAGGTGTGTGTGTGTGTGTGTGTGTGTGTGTGTGTGTGTGTGTTGACCAGCTGTGTGGGATGCAGCCAGATACAGCCCCAGAATACACACGCACACCATCACAGAACAAGTAATCCAAGCCTTTGCACTGAAGGCCAGTACTAGTTGCTTCTCTGTTTTCCAGAACGGCGCTTGCTAGTGATAGCATTGCCCACCAGGGATGTACTCAGTTTAAAGTCATAGATAAGCATTGGGAATTCAAGGCAGGTTTGTTGAAATTATTTCTATGTATATGTAATTTCAGAGGTGTACAGAACAGGGCTAGTGCAAAGTTATCATAAAAACAAAACAGCAAAACCAAAAAAAAAGAAAACAATAAAAACCTTGGGGACTGGTGTGATAGAACAGCAGGTAGGACATGTGCCTTGCTTGTGGTCAACCCCCACCACCCCACTCACTGTGTGAGTGCACAGCCAGGATAACCTCTAAGCATTGCCATGTGTAGGCCCAATTATTTTTAAGTTCTCTCTCTCTCTTTACCTCTCTCTATCCCTCCCTCCCTCCCTCCCTCGGTCTCTCTCTCTCTCTCTCTCTTTCTCTCTCTCTCTCTCTCTCTATCGCTCTTGCTCTCATTTTTAAGCTTCACCCAGCAGTGCTGTGGTGTGCGGCGTGTGGGGAGCGCTACTCCTAGCTCGCAGAACTGACGGTGTTCACAAGCCATGAGATGCTGAGGATGGAGCCCACGGTTCTGACATGCAGACTCTAGCTCCAGCCCCTCGCACCATCCCCTAGCCCCCAAACCCCTCTCTTCCTCCCCACAGCCTTCCTCCAGGCTGAAGGAAGCCTGAAAGCCTGAGTGGGGGCCCTTCAACCTGGTGGGGGATTTGCCATCAGGTTGGATGGGACCTGCTACTCCCCGGGCACCTCTGGTGACATCTCATTGGCCACCTGATCACTTCCACCAGGAACCCTATGCTAGAGGACAATCTTTCACTGAGTCTTTCTAGAGGAAAGCAGGAGTGGGTGGGGGGTTGAGGGGAAGAGTTTAGGACAGATGGTCACTAAAGAGCAATGCAATGGCGTGGGAGCCCTCCCAGGCCAGGGCTGCTCCCGCTCCAACTCCAGACACAGGCCCCAGGATGGAGCCAAGCCTCTGAGGATAACAGACCCCTGAGGGCCGAGAGATGGGGCTGGAAGGCAGAAGGTGGTGATTTCTGCAGAATCAAGCAATTCGCTACTGAGACTCTGGTTTCCTGACTGCCTCCTTCCCAGGGGCTCACTTCCCCCTGATTGGTGAGAGGCCTCCAGGCTCTCATGCCGCAGATGTTCTCCAGGCCTCTCTGATCGAGAGCGGATGCCCCCCTCTGCCTGCACGGCGGGAAGATGGGTGAGTGGCAGCCTGGTCTGAGAGCTAAGCTTGCTACACTGAGTTGATCTGCATGTGGGTGCGGGTGGAAAGGTCACCCCACCAACACGTGACTGCACGTACTCTTGAGGAAAAAAACACAGGAGCTGATTTCCCCCTGTTAGAAATCACGGTTAGAAAACTCGATGAGAAAAACCAGGCTGCCAACCTGGGCTGCAGAGCTGACCGGGAGGAGGCCGGGCCTTGCCTGGGAGGCTGGGAGAGCCTCTGCCAGCGTCCTAGGCCAGAGTCTGCTTGACCTTGGTCCCCAATGGCTTTCCTGTGGGTAAGGGACCTGTCTGGGGATTCCCCACCCTGCAAGAGCTCTGAGTGACCCCCCTCCTGGGCCCCTCCAGTAGGGAATTTCCCACGCCCCCAAGAAGCCTCCTTCTTCACCCCCTGAGCTACTTGTGGTTCATGATAAGGGGAGAAGGGGACATCAGGCAACCCCACAGGTGTGGGGGACAGGTGTGAAGGAAAGTGAAACTGGAAAGTCAATAGTCAGCTCTGATCAGCAGGGGCTCAAGACTGAATCAGGGGCTGGAGTGATAGCACAAAGGGTAGGGCATTTGCCTTGCACGCAGCCAGTCCCCAGGTTCAATTCCCGGCATCCCATATGGTCCCCCGAGCATGGCCAGGAGTAATTCCTGAATGCATGAACCAGGAGTAACCCCTGTGCATCGCTGGGTGTGACCCAAAAAGAAAAAAAAAAGGAGTGAATCAGATGCCAGGGGCCAGAGAGGGCAGAGCGGGCTGGAGAGAGAGCACAAGTGGGTAGGGCGCTTACCTTGCATGTGGGTCACCGGGTTCAATCCCTGGCACTTTCTATGGTTCCCTGAGCCCATCAGGAGTGATTCCTAAGAGCCAGGAGTAAGTCCTAAGTGTCCTAAGCACTGCTGGGTGTGGCCCCCCCAAAAAAAGAAAAACTAGAACGAGGGTAAAGGGCACCACCTCTGAGACCAGGCTGCCTGCATTTGGGGACCAAGTGCAGTGAAAGGTAAATATTAATGTCATCCATCACAGAGGTCACTGCCGCGAAGTGAAAATGTCATGACAGCTCTCAGATACTAAAAGAGTGATGGCGAGAGTGGTATGGTGGGGTAGCAACATTCGAGGAAATGGCTCTGTCTGTAGGCTGGAGAGAGAGAGGATAGGGGAGGGCACTGGCCTTGCACACAGCCAACCTGGGGTCAATCCCTGGCATCCTATATGGTTCCCCAAGCCAACCAGACATGCATGAGCCCTGTGTTCAGAGCCAGAAGTAAAACCTAGACACAATTGGATGTGTGTTGTTTTGTGTGTGTGTGTGTGTGTTTCCCAAACAACAAAAACCAAATAAATAAACCTTTCCACAATCTCTCTTCTCTCTCTCTCTCTCTCTCTCTCTCTCTCTCTCTCTCTCTCTCTCTCTCTCTCTCTGAAGAAGGCTGGAGAACATTCTTGTGGTTTTCCACCTCAGTGCACAGATCCCTTGGGACTGAACAATCCCCACTGCCCAGGCTGTCCCTCACACTGACTCAGCCTTAGATCGCAAGTGTAACCAAGGGTGCAACTCATCCTTCGGTTCCCATCTTCCTGTTTCAGAGTGAAGATTCTGGGACTCAGAGAGGGAGAGCAGGTGGCTAAAAGTCACACAGCACTCTAGCCGGGCTTCCTGGGATTCCAGACCTCCTCCTCCTTGGTGGTGGTGGGAGGGCTGGTCTCCTAACAAGCCTAGGCTGGTCCAGGTCCTCCGCTCCCAGGGAAGCCAGGATGGTCTCTGGGATGGCCATCATGGCCATCGCAGGATTCTTGGGTGGGCCGGGTTTAAGGACCCGCGTCCTGCCCGCAGTGGCCTGCACGGCAGAGGCGTCCCTTGCGGGACTGGCCCCTCCGAGCCCGGAGCGCGAGGCTGAGAATGGGGAAGTCCCGGCGCTCTTCTCCGCGAAGGGCTAAGGGGGCGTCGGAGCAGCCCCCGCAAGCTTCCGGATCCGAGAAACAAGCGGCAGCTCTGAAAAGCAGGTTCCCCGCCGCAGCTGCGGCCAAGGCAGGTTGGGGGTCTCCAGGAGCGCGAGCGCGCGCGCGCACTGGGGAAAGGAAAAACTCCGCTGCGTCCTCCCGGCGGGGATCCCGGGGAGGAAAACACACACACACACACACACACACACACACACACACACACACACACACACACACACACACACACACACACAC
>JAOXYA010066900.1:0-11711 GCA_028565675.1 Sorex palustris | reverse complement strand
TTCTTGGAGAGCCCAGCAAGCTACGGAGAGTATCTCATTCTCACGGCAAAGCCTGGCAAGCTACCCATGACATATTCAATATGCCAAACACAGTAACAACAAGTCTCACAATGGAGAAGTAACTGGGCCTGCTCAGTCAAATCGATGAATAACGGGAGGACTGTGACTGTGACTGTGACTGACAGCTCCAACACAATATTTAATGTAAAGTTAAGAGTAACTATGTTCTGCCTATAATAGATTATTATTTTGCAATATCTATTTTCTAGATAATGACTAAGAAATGTAAAAGATATTAAAGTAATCTATTTCTGAATAACCCTATAATTGCCAAGTTATTAAGGGCATAGGAAACTGAGGAGGCAAAAAAAAATCGAGAGAAATGAGTTTATCCTTTCAAACCTATTTTCCTATAGAGATTTAATGATTCTGTAGGACATAGGAGAGATGTAGAGCAAAATTTTCAAGAGAAATAATATAGTGGTTAAGTGTTTGCCTTGCGTTTATCAGTCCCCAGTTTGATTCCCATTACTACATAGGTTTCTTGAGGACCACCAGGTGTAATCCCAGGGCACAGAGTAAGGAACCAGTACTGAAGAAAACCAGGTGTGAATCCAAAATCTAAAATGAAATACATTGTGCACCTGACAATCAATCATAATAGCTTTGTAAGTCATGGTGATTCAATAAAAAAATAAATTAATAAATTAAAATTCAAAGTCACTCAAATGCAGAAGTAAATGAAAGACCTAGATACACACCCTTGGCATATCGAAGTAAGTATCATATTGTATTACAATCCAGATCAAATCACTTTGATTCTTGATAGAATTATTCTAATCTTGCATTATCCCTATCCACTGTATTATCTTTCCAACCCTACACAGATACTTTTATACAATGTTCATCATATGTAAATGAATTAATAACACATGTTGGTGTAGCACATTTTCTTGAAAACAAAATTTAGATTGTGATTCAGCTGTCTTAAATATAGTGTTTTATACTATTTTACCCGAAATCTAAAACAGCCTTAAGAATAACTCTAATGAATTATAATCTCTGTACAAATAAAATAATTTGAGTATTATAGAATATTTAACACATTGTTAAATAATTAAGGGGATGCCCACCCTATGCAAATAAGCCCCTGGATCCTAAAGTTAGTTCAATAAAGTAGTGTGTAATGGTATTATGTGCTTTTGTTGGATTTGTCTTGGCTCATCTGCTTCGGTTTAAATATAGATCTCAATTTTCATATATTCCCAATAAGAAAGCCACATGAAAGATAGAGCACTCTATCAGAAAGGAAAAATTTTACCAGAAGTATTTTAGCAGACTTTCCTTCAATTTTCTTTGAATATATATGTTCATTTTAAAAGTGCTGTTGTTTATTCAGCCATTGATTAAGCTGATGATTAAAATGGGCATAAACTTCACATTACTTTTTAAAAAAATTAATTGAATATTCATGAGGTAGATACTAAGCTGTTTATAATTGGGTTTCAGTCATACAATGATCTGGCACCCATTCTTTCACCAGTGTATATTTCCCACCACCAAAGTACCCTGTTTCCCAAAAATAGCCCCCAAACCCCCACCTCCTACCCCCAACCTCTCTCTATAGGAGACACTTTCCTTCTTGCTCTCTCTCCCTTTCCTTTCTTGCGTTGTGATTTTTCAAAACAGGTGCTTAAAGATCATGGTGCTTGTTGAGGGCATTCTGTATTTTTATAGGGAAGGTAAGGCTGGAATAGGTTTTCAATTGGGTGGAAGCTATGAGATTGTGGATTTGACTGCCAAGGCTTCTGGAAGTACAGGGAGGTGAAGGTTGATAAATAGTCCATCCCGACTCCTAGAGAGCTTGGAGATTTCAGTAGCAAAATCTACTAACAAAATTTTTAGCAGATTATATCTTGGTGAGGTTCATCCTTAGATGGTGGAGTCAGGCCAGGAGTATGGCGACAATTTTGGATTGGGGAAGCTAGTGGCTGCTGGGTGCTATGCTTGTGTGGGCACAGACCAAACCGCGCCCCACTCCAATTTACTTGAGTCTGTTCAGTTATGTATGGTATGAGATTTACTGTGACTTTTGATCTCTTTCAAGATGTATTTATGGGTTTCTGAAGCAAGGCTGGTAGTAGAGCTAACAGGTTGGAACTGGAGTTGGTCCGTGGGGGTGACTGCCAGTGCTTCCATGAATACTGGGGAGTAGGAGGGGAGGTAGCCCACACCAACTCTGAGAAAGCCTGGAGATTACAGTCACAAAACCCACATAGTAGAAGGTTCATCAGATTATATCTTAGTGAGGTTCATCCTGAGATGGTGGAGTCAAACTGGAAGTATGGCAGTGATTTGGAATTGTGGAAGCAAGTGGCTGCTGGGGGTTCTGCTTGGGCGAATCACCAGGCCTAGCCCCCTCCCACACCCTACCTATTTAACTCAGTATGTTCAGCCTTGACAGGTCTAAGTTTAAGTGTGGCTTTTGATCTTTTTCATGATTTATTTATGGGTCTCTAAAGTCACTGTATCACTGTCATCTCATCGTTCATCGATTTCCTTCAGAAAGCCCCAGTAACTTCTCCATTCATTCTAGCCTTGATAATTTAGCAAGTGCCACATTGGAAGCTCTTTCAGGGTCAGGGGAATGAAACCCATAATTTTACTGTGTTTTGGCGTATTGAATACACTACAGGGATCTTGCCAGACTCTGCTGCATGTGCAGGATATTCTGAATAGCGTGCCGGGTTCTCCGAAACAATAAGAGGTCACATTCTTGGCTGTGTGCTTCTGTGAGCTTGGTTTTATAGTCTCTATCTTGGTCGTTAATGGGATTACACGGCGCTGGGGACAGTTGATGGGTATACCTGTCTAGTTACTGGAAGATTGGGCGTCTGGGTCTCTAAAATAAGGCCAATAAATGAGTTTTAATAACTGAACCAGAGGTGGTTTGTGGGCATGATTTCCACATACCTAACTTTTGGCCATTTAATTTCTTGGTAAATTTGGTCCCAAGTGTTGGGATCTGGCCAAAGGCACAGCAGCAATTTTGGGGTGTTAGGAAGCCTGAAGACACCATCAGGCTGCTGATGCACTTGCCCCATAGGTACAGGTTGACCTGTTGGAAGCAACCTCTCTCATAATTTTTAATAGCTAAATATGTATATGTAAATTAAATTGTATGTAGTGGCATATAGAGTACTGTGTGTTTATACATTTACATTTAAACATTTATCTGTTTTGCATTCAACATCTATAGATCTAGCATAAAATAGCATACCATCATATCTTGAGGTACATCTCTATGTGAAACTTAGGGCTATCTGTAAATTACATTTTGAATAAATGTACCTAGGTCGAGAAGTCAACATGATGAATGTCCTGGCACCTGAGTTGCACAGGAGGAAGAGCAGCTTGGAATATGTTCAAGAGTGTCAAAGAAATATAGCTAAGAGGACGAAGAACCTCCACCTCCGGGCACATCTCTTCGATTCGACTGTTCTTCCTGTATTAATATATGCCTCAGAGACCTGGACCCTACGAAAACAGGATGAGAAAGTTATTCGGGACTCCCAAAGAGGAACTGAAAGAGCTATGCTTGGAGTATCACGCTTCACTCAAATGAGAGAAAGAATCTGGAGCTCCGACCTCTGTCAGTGGTCAAGAAGCAGGGACACTGTCTCGTTTGCCAAGGAGTCAAAAATCAATGAAATTTGGAGATGACCATTGGATTAGGGTCATTACCAACTGGATTCTATGGGACATCAAAAGTTTATGTGGATACCCACCTACAAGATGGTCAGACTTCTTTGTCAAGACCCTAATGATCGGCTTGAGGCTCTTCGTGTTTCTGGAACGAGCAGACGCCACTGGGCTACACTAGCACGTGACAGGGACAAATGGAGATGTTACTGGCACCTGCTTGAGCAAATCAATGAGTTATGAGACGTCAAGTGATCAAATGATCAAGTGATCAAGTGATATTTTGAAAATAAAGTAATATTTAAATTTTCATTTTTTTAGCTTTTTTATTGTCACTGGAGATCTTTAAATAATTTAGAAACATTTTTCTAGAAATGAAACTATTCCTCAAAGTATATGATGATAGTCTCAAATTTTAAGAAATGGAATATGCAGCTATTACTTACATTTGAATTTATTTTATAAATAAGATTCTAATTTTATCAAATTATTGATGAACATAAAACTTCTACACCTTCTTTGTTTTTTGCGTTAATATTATGGCAAAGGAATGAATGATAAAGATAAAAACTAAAATTTATTGGGCTATGTAGCAGATTTTCCCATAGTCAAAGAAATGAGTTAATTTTCCCAAGTTCACTAGAACTAGTAATTATTGTAATTAACCAGATACACAGGGGTATGAACTAAGTGCTCTCACTGTAACAATTGTTCTCTTTTTTATTATGTTAGTTCATTAGCAATTTTATTAAGTTCAGATTCTATTATTAAAAGATCCTTTTGAAAATAGTCATACTCTAATGCAAATTTATTTTTATTACACATGTATAACATAATTTCGTAGATATTTTTACTAAGCATTCAAAAAAGGCTAAGTTTTCATAACTCTTCCATTTTTGTTTTTCATTTCTAGACTATTATCAAATATATCATTCTTTCAAATTCTATTTCAACTTTATGCAATATATTAATATTTAAAATGATTGCTCCCAGGGTTCTGTTCTAAAATTGTGAACTTCATTACAAGTACAAATGATATGGTCACACAATCAAGAAAGAAGATTTCTCATGCTGCATACTCACATATTAGAAACAAAGTGAGCCTTTTTGCCATGTTTGTGATTTTATGAAAAATGGAACAAGTACCCTTTTATTTCTATGTTTGGTAGTAGCAGTTGAATTGCATTCATATTTTTGCAGTCTGAAATTCATCATGTTCAGTGGAGGATAAATGTTGAGACTTCTTTTCCATAAAAAATGCAACTAATTTATCATGCATCTCAAGATATTTACTGTACTCTCGTCATTAGAGTATAAATCTGTGCATAATGCAACCCATTACTGACCTATGCAGTATAAATAACTGCACAAAGTGTGTTGCTCCCATCATATAGGTGCCATCCCTGGATAATGCTGTCCTGACTTTTATAAATAATAATTCTTTATTCTTCTTGCCAGCCCTTATAGCACAGCGGTAGGGCATTTGTCTTGTGCGCAGCCAGCCTGGCCGAGCCAGGTTCGATTCCTCCACCACTCTCGGAGAGCCCAGCAAGCTACCGAGAGTATCTTGTTCGCGTGGCAAAGCCTGGCAAGCTACCCGTGATGTATTCAATATGCCAAACACAGTAACAACAAGTCCTAAAAATGGAGATGTTACTGGGCCCGCTCGAGCAAATCGTTGAACAATGGGAGGACAGTGACAGTGACAGTATTCTTCTTGAGCCCCAGAATTGTGCTTAAGGAGTGGTTCACTGATCTAATTCCTTTATACATCACAGGAATTTCAATTCTATAAAATTAAATTTTGTTTGGACTTTGATGTCTGCTTTGGATTCTGTTTACTGCCCTCTTGAATGAGTTTCTTTCTGTTAGCACTATCAAGTCCTTTTTTGCTATGGCTATCACAGTTTTCTTCCAATTTGCCATTTATTTCTTTTATTTATTTATTTCATTTATTTCTTCTTTGTGTCCTTTAAACCTACTCTGTGTTTTCCTACCTCCACAGCAATCTTGTGTTGATGTTGTCCTATCCTGTTTTGAATGAATGCACTCTTTTTTAAAGCCATGGACTTTTATTCTCATTTGGATGATATAAGTGGATTTTAATACATTAAGGTGAAAGCACAGGAACATTTAGATGGCCTAATGGATTATTATGAAAAGATACCATGTCCACAGAAGAGAAAGTATTGAGTATTTTGAATTCTATCTTCAAAGTCCCTGGGCCTTGTATTTTCCTCTGTTAATGAAATCAAAACTGTTATAATATAGCATTTATTTTTCTGTTTGTGTGAATGCAATCTGTGTCATAGTATGCTGAGATTTTCCACATAGAGATGACATATTGCTAGACAGCAGAAGTTTATCTTTTTCTCTTTTAGCTATATGGCCAAAGGTTATCAATTTCTTAATAGGGCGAAGCTTACTAAAGTCTTATGAATTCAGCACATGCTCACCACGATGGGATCATCCTGAAAGTAGGCACCAACCAAGAGCAAGAAAATAAGCCCCATTGGCAAATGAATAGTGAGAGTCTTAGTCAGACTTCAGATAATGGCAGAAGGTTCTTACAGTCTTTTGTGATTGTACATCTTGATAAAAACTCAGTGTATCAATATAAAGGATATGACATACCCAGTAGTTCGAAAATATGAGATATCTATAAGGAACTCATTAGATCCTATCACCCTCTACCCCCAGGTAGTAAGTAAGTTGATCGTTCCTTTTCTTTCTCCTTAACAATAATCTAGATGTTCGGAAAAGTATTTGAATCAGGTCTTTAATCATCCGTGTTATGTAGAGCAAGCTCCTCCTTTCAAACATGTCCTTATTGAAAGACCCAATTACATAGGTCAACGAAGGCCCATTGACACATCAATGTACCATGTGTTATGAAATTCTGATCTCAATATTTCCTTCAGGTATTGTCATTTTCCTAATAAGACCCTTCCTCCATTGTAGATAATAGAAATCCTCTTCTGTAACATTGATTCCAAGTCCACCTCTTTAAATTTCATTAGCCACGATCAGCTAGGCTACAAAGAAAAGATTTCTTATTGGTAATGTCACAACACAAACAGGATCAGTAAAATGACAGCATTTTCATGGGTAAGAGACACCATTCAAAACTATAAATAAAGGTCTATTTGAACCCAGGGCTGTTTTCTATATGTGAGTTTTCGACAGGCCCATATATCAAGGTCCTTTTGGTATAAGCAAAATGTTTTATATGATTGAACTCAACATACTCTAACCATGGTAATAATTTTAAAAACCATGATTGAATATTTTATGGAAGAAAAAGAAAAACAATTTTAAAATAGAGTCCTACATTATATTATACCCTGGTTAACTTTTAAAACATAATAATGTATCATTTGAGAGTGCACATAGTTCAAAAAAGCTTTTAGCAGTGATACAAGGTAGACCAAGTAATAATTTCATGTTTTGATTAACCCTTCATAAATATGTCGAGTTTTCAAGGTGCAAGATGCAATTTTACCCAGGTAATAAATTGGCTATGAATAGTAGGTTTCCAATCCTTTTCTTTCTGAGAGTATAATTATCCTTCTATTAATATTTCTCCTATCCACAGAGTAGAAAAAGACATTCAAGAAATTTCATACTCTTACCAGAGCAGGAGTCACCAATAAGATTCTGAAAGTTGTTGGGGATAACAAAGGTGAGCAATTGCCAAAAAGGTATGAAGATGGAAGCTATTAGATCCCCTGACCCTATGTATGAAATTCATAAAAATTTTGTGTTTGGTGGATGGGGGGTTGGGACACCCAGCTATGCTCTGAGCTGACTCAGGGCTCTATGCTCAGGGATAACTTCTGGAAGGGTTTGTTTAGAGATAGGATAAGACCATATGGGCACTGAGCATTGAACATAACTGACATGTACAAAACAAGTCCTATCCGCTGTACTATCAATGCAGCCCCAACAACAGATACCAGTTGCATAGATGAAGCTCCTGAGAAGACTTCTGAGTAGAAACAACTATGTAACTTCCAATGTGTAGTGATAATATTGCTTATTGATACTATCACACTTAGAAAATATAAGCAATGAGATACTTTAGCTACTGTAATGATGAAACTAAAGCTGGATAACTGTATAAAATAGTATAACTTTTTTGCTATTTGATTTATCCAATTCTGTAGATTCTTGGGGAAATCCCCCAAATTAGACCACTTTATTCACAAGAATTAAAAAGTTGATGCTCTATAGGTGTAATCTTGACACTTTATGAATTTTTGAATGAGAACCACATGTGCCTCCAAAGTGAAAGATACATGATACAATAAAAGTCATAAAATATGTCACAACTATAAAGCTAAAATGAAATAGAAGAGCAGCCAGGACTCTGTACATTAGCCAAAATGAAATGGCTCACTTGACTGTTTAGATAAAGCTTTATCAAAAATAAGTACAGAGTTAGAATTATATTGTACTAAAAAATCTGAAGCTTCTTTCTAGAAAAAAATGCTCCTTTGTGTGTAAAATTATAATTAGGGTTTTATATTATAAATGCTTGTTAAATTTGTCAAAATGCTTTTTTTCTGTTTTTTTGAGTATTTTTTTATTATGCTTATTTTCTCAATTCACTATATCACTGTCACTCCATCCCATTGTTTGTCGGTTTACTCTAATTGGTGCCAGAAACATCTCTATTCATCTCAGACCTAAGGTTTTAGCAGCCTCTCCCTACTCGTCTTTCCCAATGATTGGAGGCTCTTTCAGGGTCAGGGGAATGAGACCTGTTATAGTTACTGTGTTTGGCATATCGAATACAACACAGGGAGCTTGCCAGACTCTGCCCATGCGGGCAGAATACTCTTGGTAGCTTACTGGGCTCTTCAAGATAATTTGTTGCCTACTGTCTGAACTCCATCACACGTGGTATGGTAACTATGGAAAATGGGTAGGAAGTGTCTTATGGTGTGTCCAGAAAATGGCCTAGAGTGTGGTGGTGGTGGTTGGGTAGTGGAAGTCGGCTGCTGGTGTGAGGAGGGGTCTCACCCACTCCCCTCTGGGACGCCCCAAGTGAAAACAGCCTGGTGCGGATAAAAGAAGTTTTGTAATTTCTCAATCACAGAAATAAATTTTCTCCCCCGTCCCTACCCCAGAGGAATAGATGCAGAAGACCTGTTCTTGAAATTAGTAGTAACTATAGCTTTAATAAATGCAATCAGGCAAGAATCATGAGAATACTTTGCCAACATATTTTATAGACTCAAATTTTAAATTCTTTTGGGGAGCTTAACAGTCTATCACTGATGTTAGAGCAGCTCACATTTCTTGTTTCAATCTTGTCTTGCCTCATTCAGTGTGGGCTGCCATAATCAGACAGACAAAGCATGAAGAAATTTTGGTGGAAATTTTGGCTGCAAACAAGCAACCGCTGAAGGTCTGTCAAATGAACAAATGTATAAGTAATTCATTTTCAGAAGTTAAACAAGTACGCTTTCCTAAGTGTGCCCTAGTTTTGGTTCTGATCATATTTGAATCTGTTGTTGGTTTTAGTTTGTTAAATATTTTGCTAGCTATTGTTTTTGTTGTAATGAGATATGACTTTGTTTCCTTCTAGTATTTCATCTTGTTTTTTTTATTAGTAATTGATCATGTATAAACTAAATAGGCATGGCGATGTTTTCTCTTATTTAACTTATTTTCTTTTCTATTTTTACTTTCTCAAAAACAAATTATTAAAGGCAGATCATTTACCATGTATTTATAGGCATGTTTTAGACATACTATGTTCCAGCACCTGTCCTCTGTACTTCCCTACAACAGAGTTTCCAGGGTGCTCTTCCTAAACCCTCAATTCCCAGCCTGCAACCGAAGCAGTCACATTTTTAAGTCTGGTTGCTGGAGACTGATTGTCTTATTTTGTGGGCATTGTTACTCTGTGGTCTGGATATGTAGCTCTGTTGCTCCTTTGCACCACTTGTGTACTTAAAATTTCTTGACCCCTTCTGCCTACCTGTCTTTTCTTCACACCTCCCCTCCACCCTCAATTTTTTTTCTTTTCTGTCCTTCTCTGTCCTATACTCTTGGTCCATTGGTGATTTATGAATCCCCACAGTTTTAAGCACTGAATTTCCTTGTCAAGTTATTCTATATACTACATACGTGTGAGATCATGCTGTGTATGTCCTTCATCTGGCTTACTTCATTTTACATGACTTCTAAAATCATGAGAGGGTGAGCATGCTCTCTCTCTGTCTCTGTCTCTCTTTTTTTCTTTCTCTCTCTCCTTCTCCTCTTCCCCCTCTCTCCCACTTTTGGTCTCTTTGGAGCCAATAATCCAACCCAACATCATTGATTCCAATTGCAAAATTTAAATTTGCTAGATAATTTAATAAAAAAAAAACCTGTATCCTGTCTGGAGCAATAGACAGCAGTTAGAGTGTTTGTTGATTTTATCCCAGACACCCATATGGACCCTTCCTGAGTTCACCAGAATTGACACACAAAGTCGGGAGTAAACTCTGAGCACTGTTTGGTTTAATCAAACAAAAGCAGAAAACAAAAATCTATCAATAATGCAAAACTGATCATTTTAACAGGTATTGGTTACACATATTTAAAAATAACAAATGGCATTTTTCTTGAAAAGAATTTATCATAAACATATCCAACTTCATTGAAAAAGCAAGAAACTCCAAGCAAGATATTCCAGAGAGAAACAGGTCAGTTTAGTAAAGTGGCAGGGTACAAAACCAACACCCAATAGTTCATGGCTTAAAAAATATTTTTTAAAAAGTCCATAGCTTTCTTTTGTACAAATAATGAAAGAGTAGAAATAGACATTAAAAAAACAATTCCGTTCACAATAGTACCTCAGAAAATCAAGTACCTCAGAACCAGCTTAACCAAAGAGGGGAAGGACCTATACAAGAAAAATTAGAAAACACTACTTCAAGAAATAAAAGAGGACACTAGGAAATGGAAACACATCACCTACACACATATAGGGAGGATTAACATTATCAAAATGGCCAATGCACTGTACAAATTCAATACAATCCTATCAGGATACCCATGACATTTTTCAAAGAAATAAACAAAATACTTCTGAAATTCATATGGAACAATAAACCCCCATGAATTGTAAAACAATTCTTGGGAAAAAGAAGATGGGTGGCATCATCCTCCCCAACTTCAAAGTGTACTACAAAGCAGTAGTAATTAAGACAGCATGGTACTGGGCTAGAAACAGACCTGCAGATCAATGGAACAGAGCCGAATATTCTGTCACAGACCCCCAAATATTTAAAAAAGGAGCAGGAAATGTGAAGTGGAACAAGGAAAGCCTCTTCAAGAAGTGGTGCTGGGAAAACTAGATAGCTACCTCCAAAAAAATGAACTCTGACCTCTATCTAATGCCAGGCACAAAAGTCATATCAAAGTGGATTAAAAACCTCAATATCAGACATGAATCCATAAAGTACATAGAGAAAAATGTAGGCAGAACTCTCCACAACATTGAAGTTAAAAACATCTTTAAGGATGAAACAGCAATGACCATGCAAGTGGAAGCAAACATAAACAAATGAGACTACATCACACTAAGAAGCTTCTGCACTTCAAAAGAAACAGCGACCAAAATAGCCTACAGAAATAGCCTACAGAATGGGAAAGAATATTTACCCAGTACCCATCTGATAAGAGGTTAATATCCAGGATATACAATACACTAGTAGAATTGTACAAGAAAAAAACCTCCAACCCTATCAAATAATGGGGAGAAGAAATGAATGGAACTTTCCTCAAAAACAAAATACAAATGGCCAAAAGGCACATGAAAAAATGCTCTACATCGCTAGCCATCAGGGAGATGCAAATCAAAACAACAATGAGATATCATTTCATACCACAGAGATTGGCACTTATTCAAAATAACAAAAGCAACCAGTGCTGGCATGGATGTGGGGGAAAAGGGACACTCTTTCACTGTTGGTGGGAATGCCCACTAGTCCAGCCTTTCTGGAAAACAATAT
>JAOXYA010066890.1:0-11711 GCA_028565675.1 Sorex palustris | reverse complement strand
AATCATTTCCAATACCTCATCTTCACCAATGTGTCCAATATCCTCCATCACAATGTCTTTATATTCTATTTTGCCTGTTCATTTGCCACCATCTTCTTCCTTTCCAATTTCAGCTCTGGAATCCAGGAAATAAATTTTATATTATTTGATGTCGACTATTTGTTTAGCTCCCGGTTTTTTGTCTCTATATAGCACAGTAGAGGAGAGAATCCTATATTTTCCCTTATCCCTCTGAGAAGGCAAAATATCTTCATTTTTCTGACCAGTTCCATCCAAGTTACTGCAAATTGCATGAAGGCTCATGGCAATATACAAAAGCATTTGCATCATTTATTGTCAGAAAAATTCAAAATCAAAATACCAGTGAGATATTATTTCACACCAGTGATAATGTGATAAATCCTGAACAATTGGTTTGAGGCTCTTTGTGTTCCTAGAATGAATACATGCCATTGGGTTACAATAGTATGCCACAGGGACAAACGGAGACATTACTGGTGCCCACTTGAGCAAATTGATGATTAACGGGAAGTCAAGTGAAGTGATCAAGTGCGATTAAGACAAAATGAAAACAATCAGTGTTGGTGGGATGAGGTCAAGGAGGAATCATCATCACTGCTTAAAATGTCAGCTGGTTCAACCTTTGTCAAAAAGTTGAAGGCTTATTTTGAGGTGTATATTGGGTGAGAATTTGTGTCCTATAAAGCAGTATTAGGTGATATTCCTGGCTCTGTGCTGAGGAGTGATACGTAGTGATGCTCAGAAGATCTGTCATTCCAGGTATTTGAACCAGAATCCACCACGTGAAAGGCAACTGATAACATCTTGCTAAAACAAGTAAGCTATACTTTATATAAAACCACGTTGAAATATTCTTTCTTCTCTTCCCCCAGTGAAGAATGCTATAACAAATTTCATGTGAATTACTAGTTAGCAAGCTGAAGCATATTTATCGAGTTAAAATCCTGAAATAATCCTTTCAATAGTGCCCTAAAGCTTTCATAATATGGTGCGTAGAGTAGTAAGGACCTCCTTGAAAATTCTTCTACTTCATGTCAAAAAATAAAAAAAAAAAACAAAAATATCCTCTGGAAGTTTATAACCTACTACTATATATACAGTGATCAATACAAATACAGTGGGTTGGAGGGTTTGCACAGCTGGTAGGGCATTTGCCTTGCATGCAGCCGACCTGGCCAGCCCAGGTTCGATTCCTCCGCCCCTCTCAGAGAGCCCGACAAGGTACCAGTGACTTAATCCATATGCCAAACAACTGTCTCAATGAAGACATTATTGGGCCCACTTCAGCAAATTGATGAACAACGGGAGGACAGTGACAGTGACAGTGACAAATACAGTACTTCAATGTAAATCAGTACAGTGCAGTGTGAAAGTTATGTAAGATTAAACTCAGAGGAAGTACTAATTTTCTTTAAAAATAAATATAAAGTTGGGAACACTGATTCATGATTTATTTAAATTACCAGATAGGGACTAGAGTGTGTGACGTTGAATATGCTTTGTACATGAAAATTATGATTTTAACATCACTTTTGACTTTTAATTTTGTATGAACTTTTATGTAAAATTAGTGAATAAACTCAGTAAGGATATAATAAGGACACCCATCACTCCCTGGTCTATGAGATTCAATCCTTTCAGAGTAGGCGATTTTGAATGGGCCACAAGGCCAACCATGAACTATGAAATGGTAAATTCACTTTTTAATAGCTTAGTTTCTCTACAGAATCCCATGATTTCACAGGAGAAAGAAACTATTTAAACGAGAAATGCATCTATTCAGGTTAAAATTTGATTAAAGAAAATTACTGCCTCAATATACCACAAATCCCAAGTTCCAACAGATACAAGAAAGTTAATAGCTAGAAATTAATTGTTAATTTTACACACTTGTCTTTGCATTATTAATTTGGATACTCGCATCTTCTATAGTCACGATAAAGCAGTTATAGACAAAAATGAAATATGGAGGGTACTTTTTAAAAGTTATTTTCATTAGCGGAAGTATTACTATTCTACAATACTTGGTTCTATTGCTCACTAATCATGGAATAAGTCAAAGTAAAATCACATTCCTTTCATACTAATGCTGAAACAACTAAGTTTGTCTAGGTCAAAATGAAAATGTCTTACCTCTGAGAATGGTATATTTCAGAGCTCAAGAAATAAATATAAGACAACTGGCAGTTTTAACACCACTGTATAGTATGAAAGTAATCTCTAGGATATCACTATTAGAGGTATATAGATAGTCAATGAGTAGATAAAGAGGATGAAAAAATTAGTCAAAAATAACTTAAATTCTCTTGATATATCTTCAAATTTAATCTCAGGTTATTAATAAAATTTCATTGACTTTTTCTGACCATAAACTAAATACTTGTCATTCATGTATAATGACACATAATAAGATAAAATTCAGAGACCGCCTTTACAAACCAGTCACATAGCTTTGCCTATGCAATATTAAGACTTAATCAATTCAGATATAAACATAAAAGTTATACTGTCTATGGGCTGGAGCAATAGCACAGCAGGTAGGGTGTTTGCCTTCCATGTGGCCTACCTGGGTTAGATTCCCAGCATCCCACATGGTACCCAAAGTATTGCCAGGAGTAATTCCTGAGTGCATGAGCTAGAAGTGACCCCTGTGCATCACTGGGTGTGACGCCCCCACCCCCCAAAAAAAACAAAAAAAAAAGTTATACTGTCTTTGGAAACTTTTAAAATGGAATTCTGGTGTGTTTCTTCTTGTGTAACTGCAATGATTTCCTGGCAACAAAGCACAAGCTATTTATATGTTGGCATTTATGGCAAGATGGAAGCAGAATCACTAAAGAAGCAAACATAATAATACAAATATTACGGGAATACATATTCAAGTATATATGATATATGTGCATTCATAACTTAAAAAACTTATTAAAGATAGCTGAAATATGGTCTTAGTTCTAGTTTATTTTGTTGTTGTAGATCTCTTACTAAATTATTCATTCAATATGCACATCCAGGAAGATTTTGATGTAATAGTTTGGCAGGTTAGGCAGCACAAAAGTTATCTGAATTGGTCCAAATGTAATAATAAATAAAATGATGTAATTTTCCACAATGTACTGTATCTACTGAAATGAGTTTGGGGACAAATTCTGATTTCAGTACAGTAGCCATTATCTGCCATTCACATATTACTGCAATTGAAATAACACAGAAAATATCTATTAAAATTTTCAATAAGAAATAAGCATGCCTGATAAAAGCCAACATGTTTTAGTATAAATACAAAGTAAATAAATGTTTTTAGTTTAAGCATTAGTTATAAATTACCATACTGTAAATGTAAAAACTGGAACTTTTGCTTATTTATACATGATTATTTTTGCAATAGTACAATAGCATGTTAAACTCTAGCACTACTACATAACACACCTTCCACCAGAGTGCCAAGATCTCTCCACTATTATCCCCAAATCCTTTCTCCTGCCAACTTTTTAGCATTCTCAGAACACACTTCTATCTGAGTATTTGCTTTGATTAGAGATTGCCTAATCCCTTGTATTGTTTATTTATACTCCAGATAAGAGGAGATCATCTGGTGTTTGTCTTCTATTTTCTATTCACTTTAGTTAGCTTAATTTCTGGCCAGAAAGGCTAGGCTTGATAAAGCGTGTGATGAGCCCCCTTTGCAGTATTGGACAGACTCTGGCCAGCCCTCCTAGGTAGCT
Organism: Sorex palustris; assembly: GCA_028565675.1. NCBI lineage: Eukaryota > Metazoa > Chordata > Mammalia > Eulipotyphla > Soricidae > Sorex > Sorex palustris. The sequence goes on along the minus strand of JAOXYA010066890.1, from coordinate 7,968 downwards.
ACCAGACCACACCTGACATCACTTGTTCTGCCCGGCCTGGGAGTTAATTCCCACCACCCCTTTTTTCAGGACCCATGAACTCAGGCTGGAGCAAAGAGTTGCTCTTTATAGGAGAAGAATACCAGTCCTTGGTCTTACCCAGGTCTTTAGGGTCTTTGCTTTCCTCTCAATAATAATTCCAGTAGAAGATGAGCAGGGAAGCAAAACAAGACTTTATTTGGAGGTTTAGAGGAAGGGGAAGGAGGGAGGGAAAGAGAGAGTAATATGCTTAAGAGAGAATGCGGGCTTCTCTGAAGGCAGAGAGCCCCAGTACACATCTCAAGAGGGGAAATGCAGGTGACACAGTTGCTCAGGCACCTTTCTCATGTGCTTGGCCATGTGGACACAAGTAACACATGGACTCAGGAAGCACATATGTGCACTTCCTTTGTTCAGGTTGGCTTTTATAGGGTTTCTCCAGGCCTCCCCACTTGGAGATTTTCTTCCTAGCTGAGTCTGTGACTGAGCTGATTGCCAAGGGGCTAGAGATGGAATGATCTTCTTTGGAACTCCATTTTTCCCTCTTTGTTCCTGCCAGAGCCTCTCCTGGAGAATGGGTCCAGCCAATAGTTCTTATCAGGTCTTAGCTCCTGTTCTCACCAGGTAGATTTAGATTTTGACTGCCACAGGGTTAGTTGGTTATTACCTCCAAAAATTTCCATTGCTATATGGGGGCTCTTCCCTCTCTAACTGCCTGCATCACCACTGTATGTTTTATATGTAATATTATAATAGCTATAAAGCAATTAATTCACTCATCTGTGTTGGGCAAGTAAGTTGTTTCTAGATCTTGCTAATGTAAATAATACTGTGGAAAATATAGCTGTGCAAATGTCCTTTCAAAACTGCCCAGGAGTGAAATTGCAGGACGATATCAAAGCTCTAGATATTGTTTCCATGATTAGCCCTGGGTCTGTACTCAGGGATCATTCATTGTGGCACTGAGGCAACTGTTTATGGAGTTTAAGATCAAACCCAGGTCCACCACATGCAGAGCCAGTGCCATGCTTTCTCGACTACCCCTCTGGTCTGAGAAACACTATTTTTAATTTTCTGGGATATCTAGAAACTGTTTTCCCAAAAGGATTAACTAACCAACATTCATACCAGCAGTTAAAGAAAGTTTCTTTTTTACTGTATCTCTGTCAGCACTTATTGTTTACATATGTTTATAGGTGATTTGAGCCAGTGTGGGGTGGTAATTCATTGTCATTTTGATTTGCATTTTCCTGATAATTAGCTGTACCTATATCCATGAGACTGTTAATTTTTCTTTATGTCATGGGGTAAAAGTATACATGGGATATGGGCCACACCCAACTGTGTTCTGAGTTTACCACTGGATTTGTAGTCTGGAATAACGCCTAGCATAGCTGAGGAACTCATATGTTGCTGTAGGGGGTTGGACCCAGGTCTTCTGTATGCAAGGTAAGTCTTTGATGCTGTTTTTTACCTCTGGCTTTTACATCATCTTTGACAATTTTTTTAAGTACTTCGATAATTCTGCATGTTTTTATTTTATGTTGTAATTGGTTTTGAATTTGATTTTATCATCTGAAAAATACCGTTTTGTGTTTCTTTGAAGAGCTGGTTTGTGGCCATTCATTTCTTTAACAATGATGAATCTGAAGACATTTTAGTCCATATACATAAAATTTTGCTTTCCTTTTGAATGTCTTTAAGATTCCATCCCTGTCTTTGGATTTTGCCATATAAATGAAAGTGTATTTGTTATTAATCTATTTTGGCATACTCATTGCCTTTTCTTTCCTTCTTTTTTGGACTCTAAATTCTTAAATTGGCAAATTTCTCAACTATTAGTAAAATTCTTTCTTCTCCTTCTGAAACACCATTAACATAAATTTTGTTTCACTTAATGATATCTTATAAATATTTTTAATTAGTTTTCTATCATTTTCCCCTAGGTTTTCTCTATCATTTAGATCACTGCTTTGATCCTTGGCTCCTAATATTCTGCTCCTAAACATCACTTAGGTGTTCTTTATTTAAACAAGTAGGGTTTTTTAGCTCATGAGTTTGCATTTTACTCATGCAAGCTAGAGATTTGGTTTTGTTGTACTGAATTCCTCAAAATTCATAATGAAGGGATTTGATAAGTAATACAACCCCCCTTTAGAAGCACAATTTAAAAATGTGTGAGTGCCATGACGTGGAAGTCTAATGATGGCTTACCAGGCATGAAATTTGCAGTTACTCTTGACCTGCACTACAGGACTGGAGACTTAAGTTAGCACATCTGGTAAAAAAGCAAAATCTGTAACCTTATGTGTAGAACCAGGTAAGCATCACCTATTAAAGTGTCAGAGCACAACCATTAGGCCTGTATAACGGTCAGATGTAACAATATGATCAGCAGCATAAAATGAGGGGAAGGGGGGACATAATTTAATGGTCAGTATGGCTACATGGAATATATAAACTATATATTATATATATAAAGTACATGTCTTTTAAAAAAATTATTGAATCACCATAAGACAAAATTACTAGCTTTCATGTTTGAGTTACAATCACACAATGATAAAACACCCATCCCTCCATCAGTACACATTTCCCACTACCAACCTTCCAGGTATATGCCCCCCTTTCCCACCCTCCCACTGCCTCCAGGGCAGAAAATATTCCCCATACTCTCTTTCTACTTTTGAGCATTATGGTTTGCTATGCAGATACTGAGAGGTTATCATGTTTGGTTCTTCATCTACTTTCAGCACACATCTCCCGTCCTGACCAATCCCTCCAACCATCATTTTTTAGTGATCCTTTCTGTAATCCAGCTGCCTTCTCCCCCTGACTCATGAGGCAGACTTCCAACTATGGAACAATCTTCCTGACCCTTGTGTCTATTGTTCTGGGGTGTCAGTCTCATGTTATGTTATTTTATACTCCACTGGTGAATGCAGTCCCTCTATGTCTGTCCCTTGCTTTCAGACTCATTTCACTTAGCATGATACCCTCCATGTCTATCCACTTCTAAGCAAATTGCATGACTTCATCTCTCCTAACAGTTGCATAGTATTCCACTGTGTAGATACACCAAAGTTTCTTTAATCAATCGTCTATTCTTGGGCACTCGGGTTGTTTCCAGACTTTGGCTATTGTGAACAGTGCTGCAATGAACATATAGATGCAGATGTCATTTCTACTGTGCGTTTTTCCATCCTTGGGATATATTCTCAAAAGTGGTATTGTGGGGTCATATGGAAGCTCAATTTCCTGTTTTTTGAAAGAATATCCATATTGTTTTCCAGAAAGGCTGGATCAGTTGGCATTCCCACAAACAGTAAAAGAGTGTCCCTTTTCTCCCACATCTATGCCAGCATTGGTTGCTTTTATTCTTTTGTATGTGTGCCAATCTTTGTGGTTTGAGATTATATCTCATTGTTGTTTTTATTTGCATCTCCCTGATGATTAGCGATGTGGAGCATTTTTTCATTTGTCTTTTGGTCATTTGTATTTCTTTTTTGAGGAAGCTTCTGTGCATTTCTTCTCTTCATTTTTGATGGGATTGGAGGTTTTTTCTTGTACAGTTCTACCTGTGCCTTGTATATCCTGAATATTAATCCCTTATCAGATGGTTATTGGGTAAATATTCTTTCCCATTCTGTGGACTCTCACTGTATCTTAGTCACTGTTTCTTTTGAAGTGCAGAAGCTTCTTAGTTTGATGTAGTTCTATTTGTTTATGTTTGTTTCCATTTGCCTGGTCCTTGTTTCATTATTAAAGTTGCTTTTAGCTTCAATGTCATCGAGGGTTCTGCTTACAGTTTCTTCCATGTAAGTATATGTCTTTACATGTCCAATTATCCTAATTCATGGAAATCTAACTATACTTTTAGTTACATTATTAATATACCACAGGATTTATTCCTATATAACTTATACGTACACACAAAGTCTTTAAATATTTTCTTTTTCTAAAATGTTGTGGCTAGAAACAAATATTTTAGATTTTTCTCCTGCCAAGTTAAAAATAGCTATTTAAAGTGTACATTTTGATTTTTGTACATTTAAGAAAATGTTATTGTGCAATTTATATGATAATGTAAAACAGTGTTTATGCATATTAAATATACAGACTATATATACCCATACTACACACTGAGTTTTCCTATTAAGATGCACTGAATATGATTGTTTAGTTGACTCTTTTTCAAATTATCTTAGAAACATTCGATAGATTTCAATAAATACTTGATGAAATTTTAAAAACTTGTGCCACCTCCAAGTACTCAGGGCTTCATCCTGGCTTTTCACTCAGGGATCACTCCTGTTAGGGCTCAAAGGACCACGCATAGTGCCAGGTGATGGAACCGAGATCAACAACATGAAGCCAAATGCTTTACTTTTGTACCCTCTCTCTAGAGCATAATTACTGAGTTTCATGAAATGTACTTTTACTTCATCATACTGATATTTGATATCTTTTTGCTTATAAGTTTTGGATTTTTTTTCTTTTTCAGTTTTCCTTTTGGCTACTGGGCTACTGTTTTCAAGACTTACATCTTGACTGACTTCTCAGGAAATGTTTTTGGCAGCACATGAGAATAATTCATGGTATCGGGTTCATACTGAGATCAATTGCATGCAGTCATTGCTTTAACCTCTATATTATCTCTCTATTCCCAAATTTTGTTATAAAAAAGAAAATAAATATTTTTATAAAAATTTCCTTAAAAGTTTTTAAATTTATTATTTTAATGCACATTTTTGTAGATTATTTAGCATCATCTATATGGGAAAATGTGTTTTCTAATGATAAATGGGATATTATCACTTATTTTCTAATATTTAGTTACTTACCTCACTTTATCACATTAATTAAAGACTGGTGAAGTGTTAAATAGAACATGAGACAACAAAACTTATCTGCCTGCCCTTTGCTTGAACTCTGGATAAAAACAGTGATTTAATATGAATTTAATTGCAGGTACAGATTATTCATAAATGACTTCTGTCAGATTGAGAAGATTGTCCTTATTACTCATTGTTTACTGATGTTTCTCATTGTCACATTGCAAATGGATGAGTTGAGAAGCAGGTGAATTTAGTCAGTTACTTTAAATCTCGGGGATGGAGAATAGGATTGCAGGTAGGGAATTTACCTTGCACATGGCAGACCTGAGTTAGATTTCTCTGCCCCTCTCAGAGAGCCCAGCAAGCTACCAAGAGTATTCCGCCTGCACAGCAAAGCCTGGCAAGCTACCCGTGATGTATTTGATATGCCAAAAACAGTAACAATAAAGTCTCACAATGAAGACATTCCTGGTGACCGCTTGAGCAAATTGATGAACAGGGGGAGGACAGACAGACAGAAATTAAATCTCACTCATACAAAAGTTAGTCAATAAAATAGAGGAAGCATGGCTGGCAGTGGGAAGTGGAGCAGATAAAAGGAAGCCCCCAGCTGAGGTAGCCCTTCCTCACCTTTCTCTCTCCCACTAAGTCTGCCCTTTACCCTCTCTTTCCAAACACCTATGCCCAGGCCAAGTGCAGGATCAGAGCTCATTCCCAGACAGACAGATGGCTTAGTGAGCACAATAAAAGGCTCCTGCACACCGGTGTTTCCCCCAGGGGCACACAGCAGGATGATAGGAAATCCGGGATGGGATGATAGAGAAGGCCCTGGGACACAATGTCAGATTTGGAAGAACGCACTGGGTAGAGGGTGACAGATGGACAAGTCCAGTTCACTGTACACTGGAAGATGTGGACGGGGACAAGGGAGTCCTTCAAAATACCAGGCAGCACTGGACAGAGTCAGTGATGTCTCTCCTAGGTAAAGGAGAGACCAGGGTGTGTGGGGAAGGACCCAGCCCCTTCTAATGGATCTCAACAATAAACTACCTGACTTCTGCTTTTTTATTTATTTTTAATGTATTTATTTTAATGCTTGAGCTGAACCAGTAACGTCTCCATTTTGAGACTTGTTACTGTGTTTGGCAAATCAAAAACGTCACGGGTAGCTTGCCAGACTTTGCCTTGTGGGCGAGATACAATCAGTATCTCGCCCAGCTCTCAGAGAGGGGCGAAGGAATCAAACCTGGCTCGACAGGGCTGGCTGCATGAAAGGTAAATGCCCTACCTCTGTGCTATTGCTCCAGTGAAACACCATGAGGTACAGTTGTAGACGTACTTACAAATTTTTGTGGTTGGGATTCAGTTATGCAATAATTGAGTATCTGTCCCTACACCAGTAGCCATTCTCCAACATTAGTGATCCCAGTATCCCTCCCACCCTTTATCCCACCCTGCCTCAGTGGCAGGGCATTACCTTTTATTCTCCCTCTCCTTTTGGGTTTTGTGGTTTGCAGAAGAGGCATTGAGTGGCAATCATGTTAAGTCAATAATCTATTTTCAGCATGCATCTCTCATTCTGGAAGGACCCTCCCAACATCCTTTCCTGGTGCTCCCTTCTCTATCTGAGCTACCCTTTTCCCTAGCATGTGTGGCTGGCCTACAAGCCATGGAGTGAACCTCCTGGTACTTTTCTTGGCTATTCTTGGGTATAAGTCTCTATTTTGTTACTTTATATTCCCCAGATGAATGCAATCATTTTATATCTGTCCCTCTCTTTCTGACTCATTTCACTCAGCATGACATTTTTCATGTAGTACCACTTGTATGTAAATATCATGACTTCATCTTTTCTAACAGCTGCATAGTACTCCACTGAGTAGATGTACCAAGGTTTCTTTAACCAGTCATTTGTTCTCAGGCACTCGGGGGTTTTTTTTTCCAGATTTTGGCTACTGTGAATAGAAGTACTAACACATTCTTAATGGTCAGTGCTATTTCTTCACAGACAAAAAGAAACTTTGACTTCAGGCTCATGATAAAAAGAAATAAAACGGATAAAATAGTTGGCATTCCCATCAACAGTGAATGAGGATTCCTTTTCCCTAGATCTATACCAACATGGCTGATTTTGTTCTTTTTTATGTGTGTTAGTCACACTGGTATGAGGCAGTATCTCATTGTTTTGTTCTCAATTCCCTATATGGACACCTTGAAAACCTAAGATTTGGGCTTCCATACAATACAGCATTCTTGGTATCTATCCTCAGGATGAAAAAACCAGTATTTCAAAAAGACATATGTGCTCCTATGTTGTTTCCAGCCAAGATATGGAAACAACAGTCCAAGAACAGAGGAGTGGGTAAAGAAACTATGGCAGGATAGTTTAGTGGGTAGAATGTTTGCCTTGCATGCAGCCAATCCAGGTTCAATACCCATATCCCATATGGTCCCATGTACGACCAGGAGTAATTTCTGAGTGCAGAATCAGGAGTAATGCCTGAACATTGCTGGGTGTGACCCAAAACCAATGAGAGAGAGAGAGAGAGAGAGAGAGAGAGAGAGAAGGAAAGAAGGAAGAAAGGAGAGAAAGAAAGAGAGAAAGAAAGAAAGAAAATGGAAGGGAGGAAGAGATATACACAGTAGAACACTATCCAACTACAAGAAAAATAGAATCTTTCCATTTTCCCCTATGCAGAAGGAACCAAAGGGCATCATGAAAGTGGAAATCAATCAGAAGGAGAGGGACAAAAACAGAATGATCTTCCCCATAGGTTGGCTATAAAGAAAAATAGTAAGGAGCAGTGAATGACCAAAAGCAACAGAAATGGAGAGTGGTCTACAGAACAGAGCTTATCTGGGCGGTATAGGAGGGATCCTTGAGACATTGGTGGACGGAAGTGGATACAATGGTGGAGGGTAAGTGTTGGTGTACATAAAACCCTGTCATTGACATTATTGTAAATCACAGTGCTTCAAATTAAAAAAAGAAACAACAAATAATATTTGCATTATGGATGATCTGGGCTGGAGTGATAGCACAGCGGGTAGGGCATTTGCCTTGCACGCAGCCAACATGGCCGACCCGAGTTCGATTCCTCCGCCCCTCTCG
>JAOXYA010066835.1:0-11713 GCA_028565675.1 Sorex palustris | reverse complement strand
TCTCTTCCTCCTGCACAACTCAGGTGCCAGGTCATTCGTCATGTTGACTTCTCGACCTAGGTACACATAACTGTTGCTTTCGGAGATGTTTGTCCCGTTGAGAGTAAATGGAACGTCAGGAATGAGACCGTTTCTCATAAACATTGTCTTTATGAGATTTAGCTGGAGTCCGACCTTTCCACACTCACGGTTGAAGTCGGCCAGCATTTGTGCTGCTTGGCAAATGTTTGGTGTTATTAGAACATCGTCATCAGCTAAGTGGAGGTGGTGTAATTGCCAACTGTCTATCTTCACTCCCATTCCTTCCCATTCCAGTCATTGCATGTTTTTATTAATGATTTTTAATTTGTTGACATTTAGGGTTACTTAAGATTATTTTATCTTCATTATCTCACCATTAGCAAGAACCAATCACCTTTCTTTTTCTTTCTTTCTTTCTTTCTCTCTCTCTCTTTCTTTCTTACTTTCTTCCTTTCTTTCTCTCTCTCTCTTTCTTTCTTACTTTCTTTCTTTCTTTCTTTCTTTCTTTCTTTCTTTCTTTCTTTATGTCCAGGTACTACAATTATGTCACGGGTAGCTTGCCAGGCTTTATCTTTGCCGTGCAGGTGGGATGCTCTCGGTAGTTTGCCGGGCTTTCTGAGAGGAGTGGAGGAATCAAATCCGGCTCGGCTGGGCTGGCTGCATGCTGGAGCAATAGCACAGTGGTAGGGCATTTGCCTTGCGCGCAGCCAGCCCAGTCAAGCCGGGTTCGATTCCTCCACCCCTCTGGAGAGCCTGACAAGCTACAGAGAGTATCGCACCTGCAAGCTACTCGTGATGCATTCAATATGCCAAACACAGTAGCAACAAGTCTCAAAATGGAGACATTACTGGGCCCGCTCGAGCAAAATCGATGAACAACGGGAGAACAGTGTTTGACAGTGACAGACTACAATTACAGCAATATCAACCGTCATAGTTCTGCTGTACATATAAACAAGGAATGATTATGCAGCTATAAAAAAAGATGAGATCTTGCAATTTGCTCCAACTTGGATGAATGGCACTGGCGTTATTATTGTTAAACAAAATAGGTCAGAGGCTGAAAGGCAGCTACCAGACCACCAGAGAAAGAAGTATTTTTTAATTTTCTTAAAAACAATCCATATATTCAGTGGTGAGATTAGAATTGAAATACTGTGCGCCTGGAATTAATAAAGTTGCCAACAATTCTGTAAATCATGGTGCCTAAATCAAAATGTTTAATAATTAAATAAAATAAAATTTTAATTAAATTTCAAATCCAGATATTCTTAAGTTTAGAACTTGATAGTACTCTCCAAGCTGAGCAACATTTTACTGTTATTTCTGAATAAGTATGCTATTTCCTAATATCAGCCCTACATTCTTCACTGTCAAAGCTAGTTGAGAAAGACATTTTCTAAAGATCATCATTGTCAGTGACTCTTGTTGAGATTTCTGCTATCTGCAAATGAGCACAATTTTTTTTGTGAAATAAATAGATTTTATTTGGAAGATTTTTAAGGTATAGAGGGGAAGAGAGTGAGAGAGTAACGTACTCAAGAGAGAACGCGGGCTTCTCCAAGGGCGAAGAGAGCCCCTACACACATCCTAGCATTAGACACGAAAACATGAAAGTACACATCTCAAGAGGGGAGATGCAGATGACACATGTGCCTAGGCACCACATGTGCTCGGCCATGTGGGCACCAGCAGCACATGGGCTCTGGCAGCATGTGCGCTTAAATGAGCACAATTTTTAGCTAAAGCAGCACAAAACACAAGTATCAGACATGTTTTCCAAAATCAAAATCAGGACTCATGGTGTGATATGATTTGACAATTGGGCAAGATATTTGTTGCTAAGACTCACAATAATTCAGTACGAGTGACTCGTGTGGATACGAGTGAGTGACCACTGCAGATTAGTGGCAGGGACAGAGCACAGGGTTTCTAGAAAGCAGAGCAGGGTGCAGGACTTCGGGCATTTAAGGAACCCACATCTCCCTCTTCACGCACCACGTTCCTCACAGGGGACTCTATGGTGTCCTTAGAGAGCACCCCCTTTTCCTCCGCCTCACACCTGAGAAATGGATGAGGCCCACTGAGTCCCATATGTGTCTCATATGAGGCTCGCGGAGGAGGCAGCTCTGGATGAGGCAAGGTGTGCTTCTTCAGCTAAGGGACAATTAGGAGCCCCTCCCAGGCTCCATGTACCGATGGAACAGAAGAAATAACAGGCTTCTCCCTGACAAATCCCTGCCATCCCAACAAAGAGGGTCGTGAGTGGGATTAGATTTACAGATTCCTCCACCTGGGAGCATAAAATAAGGGGAGCATGATATACACTCACACACACAGAGAGAGACTTACATGCACACCACATACACCATATACATACCAGACTCGTCAGACACATACGCACAACACAGCATGCATGCATGAGTGTACCATAAGCATCATATATACCACAGAAACCACACATACATCATGCACACATATCACACACATATATGACATGCAGCATCATACACCACACTCACATCATGTGCACACACATGCATTGATGTGCACAAATATTCAGGAACACCTGTACTCTGGGATGTATTTCATCTAAGACCAGGACATACTCTTCTGTCACACTTCGACATGCATTCATTTCTGTCACCATGAAGACTTGCTTTATTTTTCTTCTTGAAGTTTTCTGGGGTCTAGGATAATATTGGAATATTGTAGTTTCATTTTCAATTCAGAGCTCCTTAGTATCACACTTATACACTCATAAGATCTCAAATTTTTTCTAGAAGGAATGAGGCAAAACAGATTTAATAAAAGAATCATGTAAATATTTTTATAAATTTTGCATAAAACTTCTAAATTACTTAGACTATTAATACTACAATAGAAACTGGCAGTGATAAAAAAAATTCTTATTCTGCATCTCAAAAGAATGAAGAGAATTTTTTGAGACCATACCCAGAAGCAGAAGATCTCCAGTTCCAGCCACAGCCATGCTTAAGACCACTCTCCACATGTTCAAACTAGCCTCAGGCATGAAGGAACTGGCAGAGGAACCTAGGTGTGCAGGACCCAGGGCATAGATTTCCAAGCCTGCTCGTATTGGGACTAGGGCCTCCTCCACCCAGTTCCCCCCATCTTCCAGTATGTAGGTGTTACACCCACCAACTGCCCCCCCCCCAAGTGCCGTGTAATCCCATCAACAGCAAAGACCCAGAGACTATAAAACCCAGCTCCCGGAAGTATGCGGCCGCACGACATCTTATTATCTAGTTCTCACTCCGGAGAACCTGGCAAGCTACCAAAAGTATCCTGCCCACACGGCAGAGTCTGGCAAACTCCCCGAGGCCTATTCAACATGCCAAAAACCAGTAACAATAATGGGTCTCATTCTCTTGACCCTGAAAGAGCCTCGAATGTGGCACTTTCTAAAATCTCAGGGCTAGGGCGAAGGAGACATTACTGGTGCCTGCTCGAGGCAATTGATGAACAACAGGATGACAGTGCTACAGTGATACCTGGTTAGCTCTAGATGTAATATTTTTACTCAAGACTTGGAGTATTTGAAAGATTCCCCGAATGGTTCCTGACCTCATAAAGCCTGGCCTCCCCTCTGCAGTATAACCAGGACCATGAAGAACCCAGACACTGCAAAGCAGAACAAATATTTTGTGCAAAGCCTTGTTATAGATTCACTACAACATATCCCCGGATGTTTGGTGGATGAAACAGATAAAATAAAATAAAAAAGAAAGTTATCTCCCAAAGTCTAACCCCAGTTCTGTCCAAATTACCAAGCACAGTGAAGACAAGATGATGAGATATAAGAAAAATCATACCCCATAAGGGATTGGAATGATCTTCAAAGTCGTTGACTCTTATTCATTGGTGAGTTTCATTAGAGAACACTTTGGCTTCTCTAATGTGTTCATGACCCAATGGGTTATTTGAAGGCTTAAGGTTTGTGCCTCTACTTGGCACCTTATCTTCTGTAGTAGCTGTCATTTACTAAGGTACTAGAAAACCAAGACAGCATCTCCTTACCCCTCGGAAGAACAAACTAAGTTTGGGATAAGCCCAAAGGGCAGCTGCCTGGCAAGGACTCTGTCCCACATCCACCCCCACCTTGCATGGCCACCTGGGAGCAACAGGCAGAATCAATTTGCTCCTGTTGTACACAGAGTGAAGGAGGAGTTAGAGGCTGTGTATGTCACAGAGAATTTCAGTACAAACTGGTTTTTAACTGTCACCAGGCCCCTGAAATCCTAAACATCAGGGACAAATATCTCTCCGCATTGGACAGACCCCTGCTTCACCTATCCGTCCACCTTGGTCCATTGGTCCCTGGACTGTGCTACTCAGGTTTGTTTCTGAGGCAATGTTAGGCTTACCTCGTGGTAGAAGATTTTGTGGGATCCACAGTTTGGGTACACAGTTTGAGTAGGATCGCAATCCCTTCCAGCAGGTTGATCTGGATGCTCTGAACAAAAATGTCTCCTTAACCCGCATGGTTTTGATTGTATGAATCAACAGTAATTGAGAACCTAGGGGCCAGAGAGATATACAGGGAGTAAGGTGCTTGCTTTGAGTGCAGCCAATGTGATTGACTACGATTCAAACCCCAGAAACATGATGCTCTGAGTACTGCCAAGAGTGTCCCCTTAGCATGGGTCTAGGAGTAAGCCCAGAGCACAGCAGAGCGTGGTCCCCAAATAGTAAGAACCATCTCTCAATGTGAAGAGAACTTGTCTGGAGATGAGGATGTGATAGAGATGAGTGAAGCCAAGACATACAGAGATTTTTTTATGGAAATCAGCATCAACCTATTACTTTAGCAAGTTAGTATGAGAATTTAAATTCTAGTTGCAACTGAAAGCAACCCAGCGAATAAACCAATTATGCATATTCATATATTTTATCATATTACAAGCTACCAAACTCCTTCATGCTTCCAGCCTTTGATTTCAGTTGAAATTTTGCATGCTCTACAAAGTCTCCTCAATAACTTCTAGTAGATGAAACTGATTATTTTCAGAATCTTTTAAATGTTCTAGCAGACTAACATATTCAGTGTTCCTATTGAACTATATTTGTGTGTCTCACCAACAATACCCTAATCTTGTTCCATCATTATCTCCTACTTAATCTGTTCCCTAAGATAATAGAAAGTAAAGGCCAAAATGTCTGTAAAAACGCATTTACAACTCAGCAGATAGGCTTTGCTTATACAAATTCTTGGGTATAAATGCAGCTGACACTTGAAATGGTATTATAGTGTTAACTGCCACTGGTATTGTATAAAATACACAACATTATTGTGGAAATACTGTTATAGGAGCAATATCTAATTTTCCTTGAAATTGTTCCCTCCTTGATCTGCCATGGAGTCTTTCATCATTCTCAAGCTAAAGCTGAATCGTTTTCTCTCTCGCTCTCTGAAGTCCTTTGGTGGCTCTCCCAGTGCTTGAGGCATCCTAGGGCCACCTCTTTCTGGGAGTGGACATCACGTGGAGCCCTGAGTGTGTGTGTGTGGGCTCTTGCTCCACAACTTGAGTGCAAGCTCAGAATCACCCAGCCTGCTGAGTTCTTCCCTCTGTCCCATTAATTCTCACCTTGCTCTCAGGCATGAGATATGCAGGGGGGTTCCGTAGAGTAACTACATGGATGAAGAAGAGCTGGGAGTCACAGTGCTTCGGAGACACGCTTTGTTTGCTGAGACAGGACTTTGCAGGCCCTCAGCACCCTGCGCTCTGCCCACAAGCCCGGGGAGCCCACCTGTGCTGCTTCCCCTTTGCCGCGGATTTACTCTGTCCTCAGAACAGAAGCTTTGACCATGGGTTGGACTTGGCCTCATCTCTCTATTGTGATCTGTCTGGAAGTCTTGTGACCAACTCCCCACCTCTGCCCTCTGGATTTTGTATTTTAATCTGTTCACTTTCTTGAACCCTAGATCCTAATAGTTACTGCACTATACTGTGAAATTCTGGGTGTTTCTATCTTTCCTATTAGACAGCAAAAATGCTGAAGGTGGAAATGCTGCCTGTTCTTTCTGTACATCCAATGCAATAAGAAGCATTTCAATGTCACAAACAAGTTTTAATAACGTTATTTTATTGGATTCTGTTTCTGGAAGGACACTATAACCTGAATCTTTTCCCTTCTGTAAACTCAAGACCCGGACATTAAACATCGTTCTGTAGATGGTGTTTGTTTATAGTAATCGCTTTATCACTTTTTTAAATTAATTTTTTGTATCCCCCTGCAAGAAAAGTCATAGTTGTAGATCGTTTAAATAGAGAATCCATGCCTTGCCTCACCATGACTCCTAACTTCCTTCATTTCCTCTATCTCACTGTGTGACAACAATTGGCATGTTGTCTACCAATGTCTACCATAACATCCCAGATCTCATATGTACTTCCTTCTGAAGTAATTGAAACAGTGGAACAGCAACAAACGCAAAATGTGTGTTCACTGATTCTTGTCTTCAGTTGTCCAGACCCTTTCTGACATCCTGTGAAGAATTCTGAATTAATCCACAAAGTTAGAAAGAGACTATAAGGAGCAGGAATGAGATGACCAGCCCTGCATTTCATATGCCCGCTAGAGCAGCCCACTTGCAGCATCTCTGAGCCATGAGCCTTTCCTCACACAGCCTGCCCTGGCCGAGGCTGTACTGAGGCAGAATCTTCCAGCTCAACTCAGGCTTGCAGGAAGGAAAGCTCCATCGTTTCCATCCACTAAGTTAGGGATGGTTTGTTCTTTGACATATGGTAATTGACAGTCATGGAATGTGAATAATCAAACTATGCCCCATAAAATATTTAATCAAGCCAGAAAATTACTTTAGTGGAAATAACTGAACTGAATATACTTTTTATTTAGAATAGAAATGGTCTGAGACTTGAAATCTCTAACTTATGTATAAAACCTATATATTGATCCAGCAACTTAATGAGTATAGACCCAATAAGTGTCTGATGTATACATGTTGTATTAGTCCCAGATATTTTAAAGTAATAGAGAAAATTATTTCACTCTCATGGAGTTTAAGACTCAAAGGAGCTCGGAAGCAGATATAGACACAGTCTGAAGGGAGACGTGCTCTCTAGCGAGTGCAGTACTGCTCGAGACAAGCTCGGAAAGAAGCTTGAGAAGGTTGTGTCTCTCTCCCTGCCCTAAGCAGAACCCCCACAGCTGAAAACCTCCAGAAGCCAACCATCGCCATGCCCAAGACCACTCTCCACATGCTCGGATAACCTCATCCACAGGATGAGCCTCACTCAGGATGAGAAGAATCTCACTGGAGAGCGGACTGGCTGGGAAACCCAGGTACGTGGGAACCCATGACTGAGATCTCCAAGCCCACTCAGATCAGGAATGGACCTCCTCCCGCCAGCTCCCCAATTTTCCAGTAGCTTGGCAGTCACACCCACAAACCACCCCCGGCACCATGTAATCTCCTCAATGGCGAAGACCCAGAGACTATAAACTAAAGTTCCCGGAAGAGAGCAACTCAGAATTTCAGGAGCGAAATTCCAGAATTCCCAACCTCTTATACTCTACCTCACTTATTTATCAAAAGTATCATGCATTTGTTTGGTTTCTAACATACTTGCTTGTATTCTCTTATATCTGGGCTCCAGTATGAAATACAAGAACCTTCACACACTTCCCCCTTATTGTGGTGGGAAAGTGCTCGGTGGTGGGATTGGTGTTTGAATATTATCTGTAATGAACTATTGTGAATTACTTTTATGAAAATAAAATATATATATAAATAATAAAGGGAAAAAGAAGGAAGCAGAGAAAAAGTAATTCTTATGTTCTTCGGAGTCCAAAGGAAACCAGGAAATAGTTATTTCTTTTTGCTTTGTGAGAAGTCTGAGAAACACAGAAAACTAAAGCTGTGTTGAGAGGGAACAAGGCCTGAGTGGGAATCCCCACAGTAGAGGGAGGCCCGAGAGACACCCCCTCTGCGGAGGACTCCCATGCTCACTGTCCCCAATGTGCCTCCTATACAAGAAACATCAGAGCAAGTATGTCGCAAGACAATTAAACTTTTTATTCCCAATCATCCTCCATTCTCTAAGTCATATGACAGGAAAGAGGCCTTTCCCATCTTTGAGTATATGGAAGATTCAGCACTCAGCTTAGATTGGAGTCCAGTTAATTATGAGCAAAACAAACCCTGCTCAAGACTCATAAAATGCAGGAGCTGGCCTGACTTGCTTTATATCAGGATAGACAGTGCAATAAAGCAGCAGGAAGAGGCACAGATAAACGTCACCAAAGGGCAGCCGGAAGCCAAAGAACGTAATTGAAGATAATCCCTCCCCGGGGAGATGTGTTCTCAGGAAGGTTTGAGCTGGTGGCACCTGACTGGTGTTGCAAATAAAAAGACTTATTAGACAATCAGATCAGTGAGATGGTCCTGAGATGCTGTCAGGTGCTTTGCCGAGACCTTCCCTCCAGTGGGAAGATTGTGTTGGTCTTATAATTGCTGCAGTTTGATATATGTAGAGGCAAAGCCAGCTGGACAGCTCAGAACAAGAGGGACCCCTGACCCCGTGCCCTGTGTTCGTGGGTGTTCCCCATGACTGTGCACCCTAAAAAATTACAACTATAAATCTATAGCACTGTAGCACTGTCTTTCCATTGTTCATTGATTTGCTCGAGCAGGCACCAGTAACATCTCCATTGTGAGACTTGTTATGACTGTGTTTGGCATATCGAATACGTCACGGGCAGCTTGCCTGGCTCTGCCTTGCAGGTGAGATACTCTTGGTAGCTTGCAGGCTCTCTGAGAAGGGCGGAAGAATTGAATCTGAGTCGGCCACGTGCCAGGCAAATGCCATACCAGCTGTGCTATTGCTCCAGCCCAACAAGCAATATAAAATAAATTATTCTGTGCCTTCCATGGGGGCAGGCTTGGGGGAGGCATGGGAAACCGGGGCCTCTGGTTGTGGGGCTGGTGTTGGAATATCAAATGCCCTGAAGCACCCGTGTTATGAGCAAATTTGTAAATCACGGTGTTTAAATAGTTTTTAAAAAATAGATTTTAGGGGTCAGAGTGAGAGTGGCCGAGAGGGCATTTGTCTTGTCCGTGGCCAACCTGGGTTTGGTGCCTGAATCCATGTGGTCCCCGGGGCCCTCCAGGAGTGGCCCCTGAGTGTAGAGCAGGAGGAAGCCCTGAGCACCACCAGGTGTGACCCAAAGGCCAAAGTAATGATCTATATGATAAAAACTTTTAAAAATAAAATAGTTTGGGGGCTGGAGCGATAGCACAGCAGGCAGGGCATTTGCCGTGCATGCGGTTGACCCAGGTTCAATTCCCAGCATCCCATATGGTTCCCCGAGCACTGCCATGGGCAATGGGCTCTCCTGAGTGCAGAGCCAGGAGTAGCCCTGTGCATCACCGAGTGTGACCCAAAAAGCAAAAATAAATAAATAAATAAAATATTTTTTTTGACTTAAGCTAAAACTCACCTATAAAATCTTAGCAGGCTGAAGGTTGTGTGTTCGCAGGCTCTCTGGACGGCTCTATCTCACCACCTGCGTTCAGTGCTCTTGAGCCACTGTGTGTGGCCTGGATCAGGACAGCTGTTGGCCAAGGGCATGCGGAGGAAGAAATGAGGGCCAGGCTGGTCAGTATCAATTGTATTGTAGTTTATTCCAATCCTCTTCACTCCTGTCTCTCCTCTGCCTCCTTCTCTCCTGGGCCCCAATCTGGAACCCTTTCTCCTTCTGACTCTGACTCTGGATCTCTGGAGACCAAGCTCCTCATAAATCTATAACATGTCAGTATTCTATACACAGTGCAAATATAAACGGGTTGAGCCTGGATATTGGTTCAAATAGGTTCTCTTCAGCGAGAGTTTAAAGAAACACATTCGGCAGCCATTTGAAAAACAGTGGCTTGCTCAGGCCATAAGCAAATGATCTGCTGAATATGCCAGAGTTACATGCTCTCTGCTAGGCCTAAAGTACACAGTGATGGGTAATAACAGGTAAGGCCAATCTCTGCTCTTAGGAAGGCTGTTGTCTGGCAGGGAAGCACAAAAGGATCCAATAGGGCCAACATTACAAGCAAAACCATCATGGTTACAAGTGATAAAACTGAGAGGGTGCCATGATTGTGTGTAGGACAAGTGTTTCACCCAACCAGGGGGATGAGAAAAGACCTCTTCAAAGAAAGGAGCTGTAAAGTATAAACTTCATGGGTCAAAGACTCTGCCTAAATAAAGCTCACAGGCTAGAAAGAGAAAGGATTCAGGCCAAGGACGATCTGTGAGGGGAGTGAAGGGAGGGGTTGGCTATCCCAGGCCACTGAAGAAAGCAGATAAAGCCTGAGGTGGATGATTGCAGGGCAGTTCTCCACCAGCCCAGGACTAGTGTGCTGTGCCAGTATCTATAAAGCAGCTTTCTAAGTCTTGTAGCCAAAGGTAGCTTCAACAGACTTGCTTTTTGCAAAGAACTCTTCTGCAGTGCAGAAAACAAAGCCAGCTGCAGGAGAACATGTGGAAGCCGGAGCCCCTTCTAAATGAACATCAATTTGGACCTTTGAAGAGGTGGAAGAGGTGGAAAGAAGCAGACTGGGAATAACTTAAAACTTGTGCTAAAATCCATTTCTCATCTTTGACGACTAGATCAATGGACAGAAAGAACACTAAGGTTTCATGAAAAATGGACTTTACTCATGATTGACCAGATGTCCGCTACCACTGTTGTTGGTTGGATTCCAAGGCACCAAGAATTGTGACCTGAGTTTCTGTGTCCCTGAAAATGCTTCTGTTGAACATCACCACCCCCTTAGATATGCATACTTGGGCTGGTGAGTGGGATTCACAGAGGGTTGGGCCTTGGCTGGCATCACTCATCTATGTCAAGACAGGGAATTGTTCCTCACTCTGGTCTCCATCCCAACACGACAAAGGAAAAACTGGAGTTTGCAGCCGTAGGGTGGTCCCTCAACACACTGACACCCTATTCATGATGTTCAGCTTCTGGAGCTGTGAGAAATAAATTTCTGATCTTTCTAAATCACCTAGAACAAAAGTGTGCCATGATAGTTTGAATCACCGATGGTACTAACCTAATGTCAGGGTCAGCATTGTACAGCCCTAAGGAGGCATAACACCTATTGGCAGCAGAAACACATGCATCCTGCAAAGAGCTAAGGTCATGAGAATATTGGGCAGTTCCTGTAAGGATCCTCTATGCACAGGAACAGTCTCCCCATCCCCTGAAGGATAGTCAACCCAACATCTACAAAATGCACTTGACAGAACACATTCATTTATTTTATGTTTTGGAAACTCATTGTGTTCTTCTAGAATATTACCCATAATACATTATAGAAATGGTACCATGATAATTCACTTCACATTCTGAGTGATGGAAAAGAGGCACCTTAAGTGCCTCTCAGTCTCACTCTTAACTTCCTCTGTATCACAATTTCCACAATTTCTCGAAAATGTAATAATCAAGATTTCACATATTCCTTAATTGATGATGATGATATGATTATTGATAATCACTAACCAGTCTCGTTCCTGATGTTCCATTCACTCTCAACAGAACGACCATCTCCGAATGCAACAGTTATGTGTACCTACGTTGAGAAGTAAAAATGTATCTCGTTGTAAGTAACAAGATGGATCTTATTTCCTAATTTATCCAGTCAGTCAGAGCC
>JAOXYA010066810.1:0-11714 GCA_028565675.1 Sorex palustris | reverse complement strand
GGTGATTCCTGAGTGCAGAGCCAGGAGTAACCCCTGTGCATCTCCGGGTGTGACCCAAAAAGCAAAAAAAAAAAAAAAGGAGGGGGGAGCAATTACCATAAAAAGGAGGTTATCAGGGCTGGAGCAATAGCACAGCGGGTTGGATTCCCAGCATCCCGTATGATCCCCAGAGCACTGCCAGAAGTAATTCCTGAGTGCAGGAGCCAGGAGTAACCCCTGAGCATCACCAGGTGTGATCCAAAAAGCAAAAACACAAAAAAAGATATAGGCACTCCTATGTTTATTGCAGCACTATTCAGAGAAGCCTACGTGCCCAACAAGAGGTGAATGGATAAAGAAATTATAGTACATATACACTATTGGATATTGCTCAATTGTAAAATGAGGTGAAAACCTGTAGTTCACTGAAAATGGGTTGTAACTGGAGGGAATCATGTTAAGCAAAGTGAGTCAAAGGGAGAAGGATAAACACCAAGTGGTCTCTCTCATATGCAGAGTATAAATAAACATTTGGTAAAGGAATAACAAAAGGCCAATTATAACCAACCCTGAGAGTCTGCCCATAGAACTGAGTTTACTCACTAGAGACAAGAAATCCTGAGAACCTGAGCAATAGAACTAGAAGAAAGAAAAAAACAAAGAAAGAGGAGAGAGAGAGAGAGAGAGAGAGAGAGAGAGAGAGAGAGAAGAGGGAGGGAGGGCGAAAGGAAGGAAGGAAAGGAGGGAAAAATCCCAGCGCCTATTTTTTTTTCCAAAAAATTAGTGACCACCTCTCAGAAGAAGCCCTGTGGGTGACTGGTTGGCACTGAAAAGAACCAGTGGGTTAGAATCCTACAATTCTTCTATTTCCTCATATAGGAGTTGTTATGGCCTGGAGCCATAGCACAGCGGGTAGGGGGTTTGCCTTGCACACGGCCAACCCAACCAAGTCAGGTTCAATTCCTCCACCCCTCTCAGAGAGCCCACACAGCAATGCCTGGCAAGCTACCCCTGACATATTTGATATGACAATATGGAGACGTTACTGGGCCCGCTCATGCAAATCGATGAACAGTGGAAGGATAGTACAGGAGTGCTTACACTGTTGTCTTTAGGCTATGCATGAGACTATATAGTCACTGCTCTCAATTATTTCCATGTATGTATTATGTTTCCCAATATAAAAATTAAAAATGATTCTGGGGAATACATTTTGTTTTTTTATGTTCCAGGCCAGGCACTTCATCCTTCACTTTCCCTTCTGTAGAATAGTAGAAATAAGGGTGACTGCATCCTAAAGATACTGTGAAAATTAAAATGAGAATATGAGTTGATGAGTATAGAGCAGTTTGCTTTCTTGGCACACAGCAAGCCCTCACACAGTGTTGGCTGCAATATTGGAACCAGTGTTAAGATAATGAGGTAGGTAAGACCAGAAGAATGTGAACCTGACACAGGGAGATAAAAACCTCACCTCTTTTCTGAATGGGAAACAACTCCATGGCAGCGGGGCAGGAAGGAAAAGGTACACAAGGTCATGTACATAGAACATGCAGTGAACTGAGCACAGAGTATTGCCTGCTTTGTCCACTATTGCAGCCACTTCCTGCGCATGGCTTTTGAGAACTTCCATATGGTTTGTATGAATTGAGATGGGCTGTAAATGTAATACACATGCCAGATTTTGAAGATTTGTTTGTTGGTTTGCTTTTGTCTCAGCCATGCTTGGGAGCTATTCCTGATTCTGTGCTCGGGGTCACTCCTGAGAGTGCTAAGTTGGACCATATACAATTCTAAGAATCAAATCTGATCCTCCCATACACAAAGCATGCATTCCAGCCCGTTGAGCTAGCTCTCTGGTTCTAGATTTTAAAGATTTAACACTCCCCTACATACACACACACACACACACACACACACACACACACACACACCAAAAGGTTAAACATTACTAATAATATTAATGTTGACTTTAGGGTAGAAGAATGCTTTGGCTTTATTTGGTTAAATAAAACATAGTGGGGCCGGAGTGATAGTACAGTGGGACGGGCATTTGCCTTGCAGGCAGTCAACCCATGTTCAATCCCCAGCATCCCATATGATCCCCCGAGCAACACCAGGAGTGATTCCCACTCCTCTGTCAAAGAGAGACCTAGAATCAAAGGAAGGCATCAGTGTTCACATAAACTTAATTCAAAGTCAGATCCATTTCTTCCTGGACTTGAAGCTAAAAACTATAGCCACCGAGTACCAGGCTACAGAAATTGCCTTCTCAGAAACATAGTAGAGGAGAAATCAGTCTATTGCAAAAAGAAAACACTTAGCATTCAATTAACAAAAAAAGTTGGGCCAGAGCTATAATATAGTAGGTAGGGCATTTGCCATGCATGTGGCCAATCCAGGTTGAACCCCCCCAGCATCCCATAGGATCCCCCGAGCACCACCAGGAGTATTTCTTAAGTTCAGAGCTAGAAGTAACCCCACAGGAGTAACCCCTGAGCATCACCAGGTGTGACCCAAAAATAAAAAAAATAAATAAATAAATAAAAATAAAAAGTCTTCTCAGATGTATTGTCTTTTAAGATAAACTGGGAAGGACTTGGAATTGAAATAGCAGCTTACACTTTTATTTATGAAGCAGACAACACAACTTAGTCATTGATCAGATTTGCTGAGACCATGAGGAGAACTCTGAGTGAGAATTACATCTCTGTAGGGAGGTGTGGCTCTTTCCCAAGCGTGTGAAATGGAAAGAGCAGGAGGGAGCCTTCCTGCTGGATACCACTGTTGGAAAGGCCTAAAACTGGACTAGGGGCAGCACATATAAGTAAACTAAATCTTTGTGCCTCCTACCTGGTGACGTCTCTATGATCTCTCTAACCCTTCAGTTCTTCTATTTTTCCATAGAGTGGTCCAAAGGGTTTGTTCTGGGGAGTCTGATATGCTAAGAGAAGAAAGTGCCTACTTTTCTCCTCTTCTTTGAGATTTGGGCACATGTAAGGGGACTGCTAGTCACAGGAAAAGCTCCTCATCAAAAGTGTAATTAAAGGGGCTGGAGCAATAGCACCACAGGTAGTGCACTTTCATGTAGGTGACTCAAATTCAATTGCTAGCATCCCTTAGGGTACCCCAACCACCTCCAGGAGGGATTCCCAAGTGCAGAGCACTACTGGGTGTGGCCAAAAAGACCCCCCAAAAAATTGTAATTAGAGTTGTGTCAATACAAGTTTCATCACTGGTCACACTAGAGTGAGGCCAATGACATTGCAGTGCCACAAGAAAATGTGTGATGTCCCCCACATCTTGGTAACCGCAACAATAAAGGAAGGGCAGGGGGAAATTTGGATCCAAGACAAGTATTTGAATTCTCTGACCCTTATGGTATAAACTCATATCTTGCCACATTCAAATATAAGCCTCTCTTATAGAAATTATATATTAATCATTAAGTTCCCAAATGAAAAATTGTTTTTAAAAAGTCAAAGAGGAATATTTAAAAAAAAATCAAGATCAGGGACTGTGGAAATGACTTGAAGGGCTGGAGTGCTTGCTGTGCATACAAGAACTTGGGTTCAATCTTGGGGCACCACTTGGTCCCCAGAGAACAGTCAGGACTGCTTGCCAAGAACCAAGCCCCGGGTAAAGTGGGCCCCATTAAAAACTCAATGGGGAAAAAAGTTAATATCATAATGACATATTTCCTAGCAGACTCAGAGTCAAACAGATTGTGAGATTAATTTTTTTTTCTTTTTGGGTCACACCCGGCAATGCACAGGGGTTACTCCTGGTTCATGCACTCAGGAATTACTCCTGGTGGTGCTCGGAGGACCATATGGGATGCTGGGAATCGAACCTGGGTCGGCCACGTGCAAGGCAAACGCCCTACCTGCTGTGCTACTGCTCCAGCCCCAAGTAGAGTAATATTTTGCCTCAAAAATACGAATTTATGGGGGTGGAGTGATAGCACAGCGGTAGGGCACTTACCTTCCACGCAGCCAGCCTGGCTGAGCCGGGTTTGATTCTTCCACCCCTCTCGGAGAGCCCGGCAAGCTACCAAGAGTATCTCGCCCGCAGGGCAAAGCCTGGCAAACTCCCCATGATATATTCAATATGCCAAACACAGTAACAACAAGTCTCACAATGGAGACGTTACTGGGCCCGCTTGAGAAAATCGATGAACAATAGGACGACAGTGCTTCAGTGCTATAGGTCAGACCATACCACATTTATTTGTTTTTCTGGCTCATTTACTTCTGTAAATTTATAAACCTTAGTTTTTGTTTGGGAGAAGGGGGCTTGGACAGGGAGGTGTGTAGTCCACACCCAGCTGTTTTCAGGGCTTACCCCTGGTGATGTTTGGGAGATTATATGGGGTATAATGAAATAAACAGAATAAACACCTTAACCCCTGTATTATCCCTTGGCCCCTGATTTAATAATCTGGCCTTAAAATGCCATTATCTGGGTCATGTTTGGTCAATTTCACTTAGCTGGAGATTTTTTTAAATTATGATTTTTGTGCTTCTATATCATCTGTTTTGCAGGGATAGGGTGGTAGTGGTGGGTCACACCTGATGTTGCTCAGGGCCTACTCCTGGCTCTATGCTCAGGGGAATGTATGCAGTGGTGGGGATTTGAACCAGGGTCGGCTGCATGCAAGGCCAGCAAATTACCTCCTGTACTATCTCTGGCCCCAATAGTTAAAGTTTTTAAAGTTATTTTTAAGTTTAAAGTCACTTTTTATTTGACTTTAACCATGTCTGTGCTGAGTATTTTCCTATTTTTATAAATCCTCTTGAACTCTTCTACAATAAAATGTGGTTAAGCAAGTTAACAATATTATGGTCTTGGCCTTTCTACTTTGTCAGGCCAGATCAGAGCAGGATTAAAGGCTATTTTCCTACCACTGAGGCAGGATTCTTTTCAGTAGTCCCAGCCAAGCATGAGCACCAATATGCTAGTTACAAATCATCATCAATGTAGCAGATTAAAATAATCTTTCACTTATTAGTTTATTGTTCTGTGAGTCAGAATTCTATGACATGTTGGGTTCTCTGCTCAGAGTATCACAAGGCTGAAATAAAGCATCAGTTAGTAGTAATTCTTGTGTGAGGGCTTGGATAAAATCCACTTTTATGCTAGTTATTACAAACTTAACCTCCTCATAGCTGCAGAAGCAAACAAATGTCTAACTGTGGAGTTAAAGCCACTCTCACCTTCTTTATATTCAAGTAGATGTGCAATGCGTTTTAGGGCTTCAACATAAGCCCAGATGGTAGGGGCAGGGATGGAGGGGCACAAATTCAGTCAGTAAGAACCAGTGACTTTGTTGTTTTGTGGGCCACGTGGCTATGCTCAGGGAATCCTGTGGGACAGAGGTTTAAGCCTGGGCCTCCTGGTCTATGTGCTCCAGCCCAGCAAGTGGTCTCTCCAGTCAACGAGGGTCACCTAAAATTCTGGCATTTCAGGGACTGTTCCCTGTAACTCCCTTTAGGCAACTCTTTATTGGCCTTAGACTATTTCAGTGCATGCTATTTAGAAAAACAGAATTGCTGGGATTCTGCAGATCTCCAGAATTCTTCGTCAAACAGAATTCTACTGGTTCCTCTGATAAGGGTCTTCCAACTGCCTTGGTCTCCCTGGACTCCCAATTCATCCCCTCAAGAGAGACCAGGTGTCTATCAGGGGAGGCCCCCTCCTGGCACGTGACCTGTCCATGCCACGAGTTGAGGCTGCTGGAGGCCTTGGCTTATGCTTTCTCTCTTGGGTCACTTCCTGGTCACTCAGCACTCACTGCTGAGTCCCGCTGAGACAGACACCCTGCCCCAGAGAGCTGGGATTGGATCTATCTTTCCAAGTTCTCAGGTGTTCCAAGTGGGAGGGCAACTCAGGTCCCTGCTCCACTCTATCTTGACGGGAACTTGACACTCCCGACCCTCCCCCCTTTTTTCCTTAGAAGTTTGCCTAGCTAGAAACTGAAGTGATCGTACAGCAGGTAAGGCACTTGCCTTGCCTGGGTTCAAAGTCCAGCATCTCATTTAGTTTCCTGAGACCACCAGGAATGATCCCCAAGTGCAGAGCCAGGAGTAAGTTTTGAGCACCGCCAGGTGTGGCCCAAAAATAAAAATAAAAAAGCTCATATATCAGGGCTGGAGCAATAGCACAGCAGGTAGGGCGTCTGCCTTGCACGCGGCCAACCCAGGTTAGATTCCCAGCATCCCATATGGTCCCCTGAGCACCGCCAGGGGTGATTCCTGAGTGCAGAGCCAGGAGTAACCCCTGTGCATTGCCAGGTGTGACACCCCCCCCCAAAAAATAGCAAAAAAAAACCAAAAAAGCTCATATATCTAAACAATAGTTGGGCATGCTTCTGACATTTCTATTATGGATTTGAGAATTTTATAACTTTGAAACAATTTCCCAATTATTTTCATTGTAACATACTGCAATAATGCTGAAATATTAAACATAAAACAGCTTAGGCCGGAGTGGTAGTACACAGGGTAATCCAAGTTTGATCCCTGACATCCCAAGCACCTCCAGGAGTAATTTCTGAGGCAGAGTCAGGAGTAATCCCTGAACATCGCTGGGTGTGACCCCAAAAAGCACAAATAAATAAAACAAAATAGCTTATTTCATATCTCTTCTGATGGGTTTCTGAATTGTAATATTTTTCTATCATGAAACATACTCCTGTGCAGATGACTGTATAGTTTACGTGGCCCACTCACAAATACCCTGACCTTATACACACAAGACTGGGAATGATGAGCACAGTTCTAAATTCTTTTTTTTTTTGCCACCTCCAGCTACTTAGGGCTTATTCTTGGCAGGCTCAGAGAACCATACGGGGTGCTGGAAATTGAGTCCTACTCTGTACACTGTCACTCTAGCCTCACAGAGTTTTAAATCTCAGTTACAGTGAAAAATGTCAAGCATTTCTAAACAACCACACATTTACACCACCATAACTTGTTTATCTTTGCCCAGGCTTCAGCATCAGGTCTTGTCACTGCTGCACATGTAATATGTGCAACATATGTAATATGTTGTAATTTATATCTCACAGGTAATATGGTGCCTCCAGCGTTTCAGGCTCCTTATTTACCAGAGGCTGATGAAGCAGAGAATGTTTTCATGCTCATGAGTTTAGGTTTTCCTCTTCTATCGGTAACTTGTTCAAGCTTTGTGACCACTTTTCTACATCTTTTTATGTTTTTCATATCTATTTACTATATGGAACATATTGATATACAGAAATGGTATACAATAGGTTCTTCACTAAAAAATCTCATTTCAGGGGCCAGAGCGATAGCACAGTGAGTAAGGCACCTGCCAATGCATGCAGCCGACCCCAGTTCAATGCCCGGCACCCCACAGGGTTCCCTGAGCACCACTAAAAGTGATTCCTGCATGCAGAATCAGAAGCAAGCCCTGAGTACTGCTGGGTGTGGGGCAGAATCTGATTTCACTGTCAGGGATTGAATATGAATTGTGTACATACCATTTTGGAAGTTTTACTATGGGTCAGGAGATGCATTCCACAATAGTACCTACCTTGAATGTGAAGAGCCCTAGGTTCAATACCCAGCACCATACACATAAATACACATACACTGCTATATATTATTAAAATAGTGAACAAGTCTTAGCTCTTTTTATTAAAGGCCCCATAATCATAAAAGAAAGTCAGCCAAATAACTTACTCATTTGCACTCGGAAGGTGTCATTTCTATTTGAAGTTTCTTGAATAGAAGCTTCTGGCCTTAAGCCAAATGAGCAAGATAACCATATATATATGTATATATATATTTTATATATATATATTTGGGGGGGGGGGCAGGAGATTCTCCTAAGCAGTACTCAGGAAACCCAGGGCCCTTCCCAGTGTTTCCTCACAGTAGTTCACCGTGAGACTCACAGATGAGGTGACAGGATGACAACTTGATGATCTATGATCTAAAAACAATACACGATCATCATACAGACAAGATGCTGTGGTCCACTGCAGTGGAGGGGCTGGGGGACTGCCCTGGATTCAAAAGATCCATGAGTCTGGGATGTGGCTCCGCACCAGAGACTCTGCCTGAATGTGAGGCCTTGAGTTCGATTCCTAGCACTGCTCCCCATTGGCAAGTGTGAGCACCTCAAGTGTATGCGACCCAGAAACCACAAACAAGCCTGTGTGACTCTCAGCACTGAAGCAGCAACAACACACACAAGCAAACTTACTCCATGGATGGGATGGACTGTCCTGCTGCACAGAAGCTGTCAAGCGGTCATTTTTTAAATCATCTGCAAGAGGAACAGAGGATTTAGGTGACAACAAAACACGGAATAGAGCTGGAGAGAGCTCAAGCAGAGCATATGCTTTGCATGCAGGAGGCCCAGCTTTGACCTCTGGTACTGCATGGTCCCCTGACCACCAGCACAGTTAGAAAAAGCTCCATAGCACCAGCAGGTATATTACTCCCTACCCACCCTTCCCACCTAAAAAAAAAAAAAAAATACAGCAGAGCAGGGACTGGGGAGAGACTTCAGGACTGGTATACATGCTTTGCATGGAAGCCTCAGATTGGATCGCCAATACCACATGGTCCCCTAAGCACTCTTGGTGTAGCCACAAAACAGAGAGACAGGAGGGCAGAGCTGGGCAGACACATACATAAATCAGTTGTGAGGAGTTGTGGGGATAAAGCCAGACTGCACAGCCCTTTGCTTATCCTATGATGCCCTCTGTACTGTCCAGACTGGCAGGCAGCTCCTGCTCTGTTATGCAAGGGGGAAAGTGACCAGAGACTTTTGTATAAGAACTTGTCATCTCTTGTCATCTCCAACCTAAAAACTTTGAGAATCCCACAACTACTTTGACAAACTCATCTCTCACAGGTGAGAGCACAATTCCAGGTCTGGTGTGGAGCTGCAGCTGTACGTTTGCTAGTCTTCTGCAGCTGCAATCAGTAAGAATTTAAAGTTCCAGGCAGGATTTCTACAGCAGGATGCTGTCTTTTTTTCATAATCACTAGAAAACTGAGTTCCTGATACTACTGTTCTTCTGATCATGCAGGCCAGGTAGAGAGAGGCAGTTTTCAACACCTCTGCCTGTCTACAAAGGCCCTAGAAACCAGGTGGCCAGTGCTACATCTGGACTGAAGTAGTTCCTGCCTCCATCCTCCTCCTCACACATTCTGAGGGGGTCTTGTCCTGCGGGATGGGCTGAGATTCTCCCGAAATGCAAATGTCAACTTGCTGCATCAGGATTCTGAAAACTGCTTTAGGGTTGGATATGCCTGCTGTCCCTGGCTAAAAACTGTTTGCTTTTGCTTTTATTTATTTTTTTATTTTTTGCTTTTTGGGTCATACCTGGCGATGCACAGGGTTTACTCCTGGCTCTGCACTCAGCAATCACCCCTGGCAGTGCTCAGGGACCATATGGGATGCTGGGAATCGAACCCGGATCGGCTGTGTGCAAGGCAAACGCCCTACCTGCTGTGCTATTGCTCCAGCCCCCTGCTTTTGCTTTTAGTCTATGGGGTGCTCTGTGCTTGAAGGTCATTCCCAGCAGTACCCAGGGGACATATGGTTCCAGGGATCGGATCTGTGGCTCCTGCATGCAAAGCTTGTACTCCAGCTAATTGGGGTAGCTTTGCTGGGCCACCTTTTTTTCCTTTTTTTGGTTTTTGGGCCACACCTGGAAATGTTCAGAGGTTGCTCGTGGCTTTGCACTCAGGAAGTACTCCTGGCAATGTTCGGGGGACCATATGGGATGCCGGGGATGGAATCTGGACTGGTCACATGCAAGGCAATCATCCTACAGCTGTATGGCTCCTGCCCCTCTTTTTTTGTTTCTTTTTTGGTAATACTCCCACTAGGCTTAGGGCTAACTCATTTCTGTATGTAAGGATCACTCCTCAAAGGCCTTTGGAGGACCAGAGCAGTTCTGGGAATCAAATCCATGTCAGCTGCCTGTCAGCAAGTGATATCCATTCTCCACTCCCCTGCCCACTTTTCCCTTTTTTGCTTGCGAGTCACTCCTGGCAGTACTCAGAGGGCAGTGCAGAGCCAGAGATCAAACATGGAGGCTCCTGTGCAGAGTATGTACCCCAGACGACTGAGACTTATCTATATTTTTGCTTTGTTTCATTTCTTTTTTTGTTTTTTTTTTCAGTTTTTGGTCAACACCCTGTGGTGCTCAAGGGCTATCCTGGCTGTGCTCTGAGGATCATATGCAGTACAGGGACTCAAACTAGGAGAGCCACATTGCAAGCTAAGTGCCTTATCTGCCTCCTATACAATCCCTCTGTGTTGGATATTAACCCCAAGTGTTTTAAGCTTCCCCAGTGAACTGCCCCTTTCCCACATCTCAGAAACTCATCATGCTCTTGCTAGCATCCCTAATTTAGTTAATCTCTGACCTTTCCTTTGTGCTTTACCTCTCACTGTCACAGTTCCCCAACTCAGTCTTGATAACTTATTTGAAGAACTGTGTATTTGTATCTGCTTTTCTAGTTTCCCTATAGTCTTTTTATATTTTATTATAGAACAATGTTCTTTGGTTAAACACAGAAAGACCATTAATGCTGTGCTCCTAATATTTGGGAGTCGACTGACTCTGAAATATATCTCTTCCTGGGCATAATTACTTGGTCATACTTGCTGACTCAGACTTCAGTTGCCATAGTTCCTAACACCCCAAAAGGGAGGTCCCACCGTGAGACTGGGATAGACCCGGGGCGAGTGCCAAAGCTACCCCGGCATTGAAATGGGAAGCAAAAATGTATGGTCTTCATGCAAGATGTTATGATTTAAGAGACAGGACTCCCATGGGGAAGGACAAGCTGAACTGGCCTCGGGACTTTTTAGCCTAGAATTTATGGTAAAAGCCTTGCTTGCTCTCTGAGCCCAGAGAACTTAGTGTTGGGATCTTTGTCTCTTACTATGCTTATCTAAACAACTGCAAGTATTGCAACTTATACAACTAGAGGGAAAGATAAAGGCAATATAGATGTCCCTGGGAGACAGAATGTCTCCTTGCTTTAATCTCCCCAAAAGGGAATTTCCTACATTTTATCTATGTAAAATCTATGTACATTTCCAAATGTCTTACCTATGTAAATGATCAATCATACCTATGTCCTTACCTCAACCCCCCTTTAGATGTTCTATAAGTATGCTAGCAGCTCTGCATTAAATGGGCCATTTTCACCACCTGGCTGCAGTCCCCCGTCTCTCTGTCTCTCTGCCTCTCTGCTGAGCAGGCCAGGCCGTGGTGGAGAAGCGGCTCTGGGACACCAAACACACTTGCATTGCAGCAGCCCCTCATCTTATCTTGTGAACTCAGACCTCTGGCCCATGTCTTTCTTTTTTATAATTTTCTCCATGATGATCTTACACAACTTTGTTAATTACCAAACACTTTACATCTCTGATGCTATTGTAAATGTTCTTTTTAAAAACTGCACATTTGGGGCCGGAGTGATAGTATAGCAGGCAGGGCATTTGTCTTGCATGCGGCTGACCTGGGTTTGATCCCCCGCATCCCAAGCTCTGCCAGGAGTAACCTCTGAGCACTGCCAGGTGTGGTTCCAAAATAAAAAATCTAAAAAATAAGTTGGGGTTAGAGAGATAGCACAGCGGGTAGGGCGTTTGCCTTGTATCCGGCCGACCCGGGTTCGATTCCCAGCATCCCATATGGTCCCCTGAGCACCGCCAGGAGTAACTCCTGAGTGCAGAGC
>JAOXYA010066762.1:0-11714 GCA_028565675.1 Sorex palustris | reverse complement strand
GTCAAGATCATGAATGATCGGTTTGAGGCTCTTCATGTTCCCAGAGCGAACAGATGCCATTGGGCTACACTGGCACGCGACAGGAACAAATGGAGACGTTACTGGCGCCCGCTCGAGCAAATCAACGACTAACGGGAAGTTAAGTGATTAAGTGATTAAGGTGTTGGGAGATGAAAACATGTCCTTATATTTCTGTCTGCTCATTTTCACACTTTTTTTTTTTAATCTCTTGCTCCTTCAAGCAGCCATGAGGTCTGAGTATACCCGTCACATTCCACTCACGAAATGTCTCTGGACGAGAGTGGACTCTCAGGTCCTACTTCAGCCACGTGGACAAAGAGTACACGGCTTTACACTCTAAGTGACTAAGGTATGTGTTACTCTCTGAGAAGCACTGGCTTAACAAATTATTTTCTGTGTTTTTAAAAATCAACACATGCTTCTTATTTTCTCTAATAGACACTCGACAAAGGAAATCATGTTTCCTCCTATTGTGGAGCTAGCATAGGCGCAAGACTCATTTTAGAAAATTACACTTAGTAAAAGAGAGACGAGAGCTTGTGTATTGAAAGATTTGGGACAACAAATTGCTCAGATCAATGCAGTCCTACAGAAATTTCTGCAGCAATACAAATATTCTACCTAATGGTGCTCTCCAGTATGGTAACCACCTGTGACCTTTGAGCACTTGCCATGAGCCAAGTGTGACGAGGAACCAAGCTTTAAAGATTACACTTAATTTTAAATAATTGAAGTTTAAATTTAAGTGTGCACATCTGACTAGCAACTATATATTAGAAATCATTGTTCCAAACTCAGCCCTTCTATTTCTGTACTAATACATGTTATCATTAGTAGTAGTAGGATCTTCTAGTGTTGAGATTGTGTGTCTAGGGTTTAGAGAGGCTTTTCTGCTCAATGCTGAATCTACAGGTTTAGCCCAGTCGGGTGAAGGTGGTTGACCTAGACCATCAGATCAAACAATAAAGTTCCATGAAAGATCCTTTCCAAAGAATAAAGCAGAATGTTTTTTACTATGAGACAAGATAGATTCTCTCAAATTCAGGTCATAGATCCAATCAGGGGGAAAACATGCCATTTATGGACAAATCTCTGGGGCTAAGGCTAGAAACAAACTTTAATCTTCACTGAGGTACAGGATTCCACCCTTTCTTGCCAGGGTCATACTGTACTCGGAAGGACTCAATCATCTGCTCCTGACCAGTTAAGGATGCAGAGTTCCACAAGGATGGTTTGGGTGACATCTGTGTGTCAAACAAATATTATGGCCAGGGACCCAGGTGTGGATGTCAATCATAGTGGTTATCTCATAGATACCGCCCTCCTCCAACCTCTGCCATGTGTCATCCCTTATCTGGGACCCAGTGAGTCCACATTTACATTAATTCCACCTGGTTCATTGGTGGTATCAAGGGCAAGAGGACCATTTTTCAGATGACCTAAAAAGCTTAGGGTGTTGTATTAGATGTAGAATCAGACCTAGAACAGAGGTCAAGGCATCCAGATATTTGCAAGGCCACCCCTCAGCAGAGCACAGAGGTCATGAGAGACAGGATGCTCTAGTGTACAAGTTTTCTAAGTTGGAACTAATGATGTACCAACAACTTGGGTGGTTTGACTGTACAGAAATGTATTCTCTGCAAGTTATGGCGTCTAGGAGTACTGGATCAAAGTTCTGGTCAGGTTGTACTCTCTGAAGCTCTAGAGGAGACTCTCCTTGTTCTTTTATCTTCTCTCTGTGATTGGCAGTCCTTGGCTGGCAGATATCATCACTTTGCCTCCACTGGCACTTCATGTGCCTGTGTCTTCACCTGGTTACCAGTCTGCATGCCTCTGTTTTCTCTTATTATAAAGAACATCAGGCATATTGGATTGAGTGCCCACCCTATTCCAGTATGACCATTTTAATCAATTATATCTATAATAGTCCTATTTCCAAGTAAAGTCACGTTTTGAAATTCTGGAAAATATGTGCATTTTGGGGGTAACACCACTCAACTTATTATGCTGGGAATCCCTCAATTCTACTTTATTTTCAACCCTATTTTTATACCTGGATGCTCCATACCTGTTCCTTTTTTCCTCAAACATTTGTCCATTGGGATCCACACTATAAAAAGCATTTGGATGTAACTTTTTTAGAGGTGTCTTTCTGCATCACTTGTTTTCATCCATGCTTCAACACCTTTAAGCTTCAAGATTGGATTTTAACATCTTCCTGCCACCGAATTGTCTTTGTGGTTATAAAGTAATTGTAAAAATTAAAGTATCTCAGCACAGTCGTTCCCTGGTGACTGGTTCAATGACTCTCTGTTGGCTCAACTCAAACAACCCACAGCAAGCATAGTACTTACATACATTGTCTAGACATGCTTCCTTATGATATATTTTATTATAGTATTATATCATCTTTAGGCTTTTGAAGACTTTATGTCATTGCCTATCTATCTTTGTGAGTTCTGTAAAGAGTTTGTCTCCCACATCTTTGTATTGGCCATAGTGCTTTATGTAGTAAATGTTCAACACTGAGAGGAAATTAATAAAAAAATGTGCATAGTTATGTGGGTGATGTGTCCACTGGCTGACAGCATTTTAAAATCACTTGCTAGATACATTATTCAATCCTTCCTTCCACTGGGGAACTGAAAACAATATAGAGCAAAGAAATGTTTTTCCAAGGGAGTTAATTTTTTTCCCCAATCACCTTCCAAAAAGAAATATGAAGAAAATTGCACAAAAAAGAATAAAAAAGCCAGATTCAGATGAGGCAGTCATCTGTAAAGACACTCATTTCTGTAGAGTCTATGTAGAGTAAGGCATGGTATTAAGAGTTTGAATCTCAGTCTAGTCAAAGGTGGGTAACTGTGTTTAAATTTTCGGAGCTCAAAAAGACATTAAAAAAACCCCAAAGTTCAAAGCCACACAGCTATGAAGTGGCAGTCTTGAATAGGAACCCAAATCTCCCTGTCTCTAAAGTCTGTTTTCTCCAGCCCCATCCTCACCCCACTACCTTGATTTCAACTATATTTCCTTAATGTGCTATCTAAATTATGAAGTGGGAAAGATTCCAGTTAGCTTCAAATGATATTTGATGTATTAGAAAAATTATGTATATGGCAAAGTTTCTTAAAGAGTAAATATTCAATGATCTCATCTTATGGAAAATACTATTGAAAGAACAATCACATTTCTATTCAACACCTCAAGAAAAATCTTTTTATTAAATTAATTTTATTGAATCACCATGAGATAGTTATAAGCTTTCATGTTTGGGTTACAATCACAAAATGATCAAAAACCCATCCCTCCACCAGTGTACATTCCCCACCACCAATATCCCTGGTATAACTCCCCTTTCCCACCCTCCATCTGCCTCCATGGCAGATATGAATCCCCATAAACTCTCTCTACTTTTGGGCATTATGGTTTACAATACAGACCCTGAGAGGCTATCATGTTTTGTCCTTTATCTACTTTCTGCACACATCTCCCACCCTGACCGATTCCTCCAGCCATATTTTTCTTAGTGATCCCTTCTCTATTTCAGCTGCCTTCTCCCCTTTGCTCATGAGGCAGGCTTCCAGCCATGGAGCAATCCATCTGTCCTGTGTATCTACTGTCCTTAGGTGTCAGTCTCATGTTATGCCATTTTATACTCCACAAATGAGAGCATTCCTTCTATGTCTGTCCCTCTCTTTCTGACTCATTTCACTTAACATGATGCTCTTCATGTTATCCATTTATAAGCAAAGTTCTTTATTTCATCTCTCCTGACAGCTACATAGTATTCCATTGTGTAGATGTACCAAGGTTTCTTTAACCAGTCATCTGTTCCAGGGCACTGGGTTGTTTCCAGATTTTGGCTACTGTGAACAGTGCTGCAATGAACATATAGGTACAGATGTCATTTCTACTGTGCTTTTTTGCATCCTTGGGATATATTCCCAGAAGTTCTACCAGTGTTTTATCTATCTTGGATATTAAGCCTTTGTTGAATGAGTAGTTCTCTCAGTCTGTGAACTGTGTTTATATTCTGGTCCTTGTTTCTTTCGGGGTATTTGTACCCCAAAAGCTTTTAACTTAATGGACTCACTTTTGTTTATATTTATCTCTAGTTTCAATGCCATGGAGGAGTTCTGCCTATGTTTTCCTCCATGAACCTTATTGACCACTGTGACAACGAGAGGGGGACGGGATCCCCCTGGACAAAGCCTGGGTGCTAAAAGGAGGGAAGGTGATACGCCCGCTACCCTGTCAGTAACAGCATCACAAATCACAGTTCTTAAAAGGCAAAAGAAAAATGCATCTGCCATCGAGGCAGGCTGGGAGACAGGAGGGAAAACGGGAGGCCCCGGGGCCAGGACACCAGGGAAGAGACGGTGCTGGCACATTCGACTGAAACTCTTCATGAACAATTTTATACCTCAAAGAGAAAAAAACAAACCAGAAAGTGGAGGCCCCCTCCCACCCGCACAGCCCTGTTCCTGGGCACCGCACATGTTCCTTCGGATCGGAATATGATTCAGCCCTGCAGGTGCCTGATCCCCTGCCGTTGGCCAGCACCTCAGGGGACTGTGCCCACGGCTGTTTCTGGGCCTAACTTGGGGCCATGCTGCGAGGCTGGGAAGGGCTGGTCAAACCTGGAGTGAGCTGAGGCTTGGGGTGAGGCCAAAATGCAGCCTGGAAAGTATATGGGCGTGGGGCTGGAGCAATAGCACAGAGGGTAGGGTGGTTGCCTTGCACGCAGCTGACCCTGGTTTGATTCCTGGCATCCCATATGGTCCCCCAAGTGCCTCCAGGAGTAATTCCTGAGTCCAGAGCTAAAGCAACCCCTGAGCATCATTGGATGTGACCCAAAAAGAAAAAAAAAAGAAAATATATGGGTGTGTGCTCCAAGTTGGCCCCCAGACAGACAGGGAATGTTCTGGAGGCTACAGCCACACCAAAGGGGACAGAGGCTTGTTCTGGGAGGGGGAACCCCGGGGGTGGGTGATATCGGGGCTTGGAGCTGCCCACCAGCACGTCTTGGCCATGGGATCATCCGAGCGGTGAGAACCAAGTGACCACAGGAGCTGGCCGCCTCGCAGTCCAGACAGCAGGGAGAGCCAGGGTGGGGTGGCCTCCCCAGACACCCCAAGGACGCGCCGCCCGGCAGTCCAGCCCCGGCCTGCCCTCTCCCCTCTCAGCGGGCTGCAAGCACCCCCCAGCACAGTCCTACGGCTCTGGGAGCGGGTCCCCTTTGCCAGCCGGGGCGACGCCATATCTTGTGGGGTTGGAGCGATAGCACGGCAGTTAGGGCGTTTGTCTTGAACATGGCTGACTCAGCCGACCCGGGTTTGATTCCTCTGCCCCTCTCAGAGAGCCGGCAAGCTACCATGAGTATCTCGTCTGCACGGCATGCTACCCAAACACAGTAACAACAAGTCTCACAATGAAGCCGTTACTATTGCAGGAGCAAATCGATGAACAACGGGAGTACAGTGCTACAGACCTTATGGATTCAGGTCTGATATCGATGTCTTTAATCCATTGGATTTGACTTTTGTGCAGGGCATCAGGAAGAATCTAAGTTCATTTGCGGAGGTTGCATGTGGCTGGCCAGTTTTCTCAGCACCACTTGTTGAAGAGGCTTTCCTTGCTTCACTTCATATTTTTTGTTCCTTTATCAAAGATTAATTAATATGCCTGAGGGTCTGTCTCAGGATATTCAAGTCTATTCCATTGATCACATTGATTTGTCTTTATTCCAATACCATGCTATTTTAATTACTACTGCTTTGTAGCACAGTTTGAAGTTAGGGAAAGTGATGCCTCCCATCTTTTTTTTCCCCAAGAATTACTTTAGCTATTGGGGGTGGAGGGTGGCATGTATTTTTCCATATGAATTTCAGGAATGTTTGGTCTTTTTCTCTGGAAAATATCCTTATAAGGGCTGCATTGAATTTATATAATACTTTGGGGTGTTTTGTCATCTTGATAATGTTAATCCTCTCATCCCCTGAGCCTGGGGTGTGTCTTCATTTCCTTGTATCCTCTTTATTTCTTGACTTAGTGTTTTATGGCTTTCTTTGTATAGGCCTTTCACCTCTTCGCTTAAGCTAATTTCTAGGTATTTAAGTTTCTGAGGTGCAATTGTGAATGATGGAGAAAAGAAGCTTGATTCACCAGGAAGAGTCGTGCAAGGGCCCTGAGGTCAGCTAGAAGGCTAGAAGGAGGTGACCAAGGCCAGCACTGTCTTGGATGCTCAGCTGAGGTCTTGCCTTTGAAAGGGTGTCCTGGCTACAGAGGTGGAATCTGCAGGTCTGGGTGATGAGGTGGGGGCCCAGAGAGCCGAGTCCTCCCCAGGTTCTGTCAGAAGGTGCTCCTAAGTGGTCCTCAGCACCCATTCTCAGGGCTGGCCACCTCCCCAGGGACCATCAGAGCCGCAGCTGCTGCCCGCAGTGGACAGGGCTCCAACAGCCACTGCCTCAGTCTCCCTGGCTAACACCACAAACAGCATACTTTGTAAAACAATGTCTAAAGATCCTTTATTAAGCCACACCGAAAGTGTAAATCACTGGTTTCCAATGCATGTGGCTGTTCAGAGCCATGGGCACCTTTTTAGAACATGCCCGTTTGCCGCCAAAGAACCCAGGTTTGGGGGTGTGGTTTTGTTTTGTCTTTCTGGCTGTCCCCGACACACCCTGCTCCCTGCCCTGGACCAACCCTGAGCAACCACTAATTTTTTATCGGGTGCTAAACCATCTCAGTGATTGGTTCAGGGAGAGACGCCTCGTCCCAGTGATTGGTTCAGGGAGAAACGCCCCGTCCCAGTGATTGGTTCAGAGAGAGATGCTTCGTCCCAGTGATTGGTTCAGGGAGAGACGCCCCGTCCCAGTGATTGGTTCAGTGTCAAAAAGTAGTGGTCACGGAGGGTCACTCACTCTCTCCTAGGTGATAGATGGTCGCAGGAGGAAAGGGTCTTTTCCTTTTGTACCGGCAGTCTCCACCTACCTTCTCTTGGTGGTGGTGGTCGCTGGGATGGGGACTTGGGGCTGTCACCCGCGGTGCTACTAAGTGTCACTCAGGGCGATGCAGGGCAAGTAGGACATCGCTCACCCATGTGCGGTGGCTGGTGCGGAGCCCGTCCCGGGGTCCCCTACGGGGTTTCCAGGGTCATGCTGGATCCCCTAGAAG
Source organism: Sorex palustris (assembly GCA_028565675.1). NCBI lineage: Eukaryota > Metazoa > Chordata > Mammalia > Eulipotyphla > Soricidae > Sorex > Sorex palustris. Next base: position 4,517 of record JAOXYA010066762.1, on the reverse strand, counting down.
CCAGCTGCCCTACTCTGGGGAGAGAGACCAGGGCATGACGGGGTGCTGGGCCAGAGAAACCCAGTGACGTTTCTGGGGTACTAGTCACACCCTCGGACTTCCCAGTGGCCTGACCAGGAAGCTCCGCTTTGGCCTTCTCGGGTTCCTTTGAACGGAATTTCTGGGGGCTGTGTCGGGAGCAGCTCGGACTCGCCTGGATAAGAGATGGGGCTGATGGGCGCAAAGACCCCCCACTCGCCCAGCCTCCTGGCCCCCCTGTTCATCCACCTGGCCCCCACTCTCCACCGTGCCCCGCTCCTGAGCCAAGTCCCCCCAGATCTTGCCTCCTTGTTATCTCCTCATCATCCTTCTCTTTAGCACCCCGTGGACTACCCCCCACCCCGTCACCTCTCCCTGCAGCTCCTGTCCCCCCTTCTGGCCTCACTGCCCCTCTCAGAGACCCCTCGCAGCCCCCCGTGGTCGTGACAATAACAGCCTGACCCCACCCTGCCCAGCACAGGGAACACATAGGTGACTCAGGCCTCCCATTGGTTGTGGGGGGGGTACACAGTCAGACCGCCAGCCCTGCCCTGTCCCAGGCCCTCTCTCCCACACCCCTTCAGCCCCCCGCGGCCCTGCTCCTTCGTGTTCAAGAACAGACGTTCCTAATTCGGGTACTTTGAATGTCCTGGCTGGACTCCCCGGGGTGCCGGCTGCACTGTGGATGGTGGTGGATATTCTGACCGTCCCTAGCAGGCTGGGCAGCCCTGTGTTCCGATTGTCTCCCAGGGGCCAGTGCCCGCCCTCTCGTGTCCTCTGCACGGCCCGCTGGCCCTCCTTCACGTCTGGCCACCGTGGCCCGGGGTAACATCTTCAGGAAGCATCTGGATGTCTTTAGCTGGGGACCAGAGCCGGAAACGGGGGCAGCGGCGGCCACCTCCCCCCGCCGCGGCCCTGCAGGCCATGTGCTCCGGGGTAGGGCTGCTCCCAGGGGCACCCACGCTCCTCTCTCTGGGGTGGGGTCTGCACCCAGCATAGTCCTCTGAGCCTGCCTGGGCTCCCCACTCCCGGCCCAGCTCTTCAGGCTCAGGGAGAAGCACGATCCTCCCACCCCACCCACCCCCATAAGCACACACCCGATGGGAACACGCGAGGTACTGCAGCCCGAGTGCGTTTGATGCTTTCCAGAGCGCAGGGGAGGCGGGTGTGATGATAACCATCTCTCCTCAGAAAAAAGCGACTGGGGGGCTCAATCCTGGAGCTCTGACCCCGATTCTGGGCTCTCCCCTAAAACCCAAATGCTTCGCCAGAAGGGCAGGGAGGGGGGAGGCCGTGACCCCACCAAGCCATCCCTTGGGCCATCAGGGACTTCGGGAGGAGACAAGTTGGACTCTCTGAAGGAGAGGAACGGGAGGGTGACCCACCTTCCCAGAGGCGGCCGCCTCCCTCTCCTGACGCCCCCACCCCAGGAGAATGAGGCTCACAGAGGCGGGGGCTCGGCTGAGGTTGCCAGACATGCACGGTGGGGTGTGAACAGGGCAGGCCAGGAGCATGCAGGCTGTCAGACGGCGGGACAGGGCGTGGGAAGGAGCAGCGGGCCGGGGCCAGCAGCCACCGCGAGCGTGGACTGGGAAGCTGGGCCTGAGGCCGGCGTGGGAGTGAGCCTGCTCCATGTTCCTTCCAACACGCGCCGCCCGCCAGGCTGTCCCGTCCCGTCCTGTCTGCAGAGGGGGACAGACAGGCGGGTGAGAGGGCAGCTTGGGGGAGAGGGTTAGAGCCTGGTTCCCCCCTCCCACACACACACACACACACACACACACACACACACTCAGTGACCACCCGGGTCAGGGCGGGCAGCAGGCGCTGAGCCCCGGGGTCATGGTCTGGCCCCTTTTGCCGGACTCTGCCTTTGGGGGGGGCCTCCCCAGATGTTGGGGGTGGGGCAGAGAGGGACGATGGGTTTCCAGTTGGATTCAGGAGGCTGGAGCGAGGCCTCTGTGTTTTCAAAGCCCCGGGAAGCCGGTCCACATTAGGGCAGGGAGCGTGAAATCCACTTTAAGACGTTCCGTGTGTCGCCAGGAGGGGCCCGTTCCCCCCTCCCCCACCTCCATTGTCTCACGTTCAGAGGGGCTTGGGGGGGGGACCTCCGCTGAGCTCCCCCGGCCACAGAAGGACAGGCAGAATGTGCCAGGGCAGGCACATGGGGGCACCAGGGGCCAACCCCGTAGCACCTGACTATGGGATTAGGGCTGCATGGAACCTGCTTGGGCTTGGCACCCCCAGCCCTCCTCCTCCTCCAGGGAGCTTGCCATGATTGTCACCATCCACCAGAGTTCACAGCCCCACCTCTGTCTGGACAACAGCGTCGTCGCGGGTTTAGACCTGAGGTTTCTCTGCACCTGCCATGTGGCAGGACTCTGTGATGCATGAGAGTGGGTTTTCTTATGTGATTCTTGCAACTGTGTATCCAACCGGACACTTGGGGACATGGGAACAAGAAAGTGGGTTCCCGAGAGGCATGTTCACCACTTGTTTGCCAGACCCTGGGCAGGAGGAGAGGAGAGGAGGGGAGGGCCAGTTCCCTCCCGGGCAGGGACCTGCCTCACTGAGGGTGACCCCAGCACGCTGCCCCCACAGGCCTGACCCCAAAACCACCACCACCACAGTTGTTTAAAAAGAGCAAGTGCTGGGGCTGGAGCGATGCCACAGCGGGTAGGGCGTTTTCCTTACATACGGTCGAACCGAGTTCGATTCCCAGCATCCCATATGGTCCCCCCGAGCACTGCCAGGAGTAACTCCTCAGTGCATGAGCCAGGAGTAACCCCTGTGCATCGCTGGGGGTGACCCAAAAAGAAAAAAAAAAGAGCAAGTATTGGGCCTGAGCAATGGCACAGCAGGGAGGCCGCTGGCTCAGCACGTGACTGACTCGGGTTCGAATCCCAGGATCCCATAGGGCGCCCCAAGCACCACCATGAGTGATTCCTGAGTTCTGAGCCAGGAGTCAGCCCTGAGCACTGCCAGGTGTGGCCCAGAGGCAATAAAAAAAAAGCGAGAGCAGATGGAACCGAGGGAAAGAGGGCAAACGCAGGAAGGCTCCCTCCCCGGAAGAGGTGGTTTGGGCTGGGTCTGAGGTATCCCACACACACGAACACCCAAAGGGCCAGGAGGCGGCACAGGAAGTGGGCTGGGGCAGAGCAAGCACCGCAGAGCCCCCTGAGATAGCCAGAGCCCCGAGTCCTCCCTGGTCTGAGATACCAGAGGAGGGAGAAGGGAGACACTCGGGAAGACTTAGAGGCACAGAGAGGGAGAGCCACTTGCTTAAGGTCTCACAGCCAGTGGCCAAGCTAGGCTGTTGACCTCAGGCAGTCCGGCTCTGGAGGTGATAAGATACCGTCTCCTGGGGCCAGCCTCTGGGTCACTTCCAGGGGCCTGTGGATGCGTTACAGCACAGAGAGACAAACTTTCCAATCTGCAGTGAGCAACAGCAACTTGACCCAAAAAGGCCCACCCGTCTCCTCTCCCCTTTTGCTATGAATCTCCCAGCAGGGGAGATGTCCAGGCTGGAGGGCGGGGCGGGTCTGCCTCTCGGGGTGCCCCCTGCATGGGACCCCTCGGAAGGCGACTCCCTCCTCCAGTCCTTGCTGGAGAGGAGAGGTGGACGGAGCCCCCCCAACAGCCCCGCGAGCCCCCTGAGCTGCCAGACAGCCAGAGGCCAGCCAAGCGGCCAGCCGGAGTGTGAAATTTTCCGAGCCGGCGGAGCCCGAGCGCGGCCGCCCGGGGAGAGATGAGCTCACGCACGCACCGGCTCTCCTGAGCCTCGCGGCTCTGAACTGTGACCAGCACCGAGTCCCTTCCAAACCTCTAACTCGAAAAACCTGTGTGTGAGCCCAGCGGGGCGCGGCGCGAGCGTGGCGGCCATGCACGGCGGGTGCGAAGGAATGAGGCTCGCGCGGGCCAGCTGCGGCCCCGGCCGAGCGCCGGCCCCAGGGACCCTGTCTGGAGGCAGCGGCCAAGCTGCCGGGCCAGGACGAGGCCAGAGGCTGGGAAAACCAGGGGAGAGAGCCGAGAGGGGCCGCGGGCAGGACAGGGCAGGGACGGGCAGGACAGGGCAGGACAGGGACCGGGCAGGACAGGGCAAGACAGGACAGGATAGGGCAGGACAGGGCAGGGACAGGCAGGACGGGGGTCCCAGTGGAAGACCCAGCCTGCTCCAGGCACTCAAGGGGCCTGGGTCTCTCTGCACTGGGCCCTGGGGAATAAAGTGAAGGAAGGAGCCACCCAGGAAGGAACGGGGGTCGGGGATGGCCCTTGAGGGTCAGCGGAGCAAGTGTGGGTGTGGGTCAGGTGACCAGTCCAGAGGTCAGCTTCTCTGAATCACTGACCATCAAGCTGCCTTCTGGAACGGAAGACTGGGCTCTGTCTGCGTCTCTTTCTCTGTGTCTCTGTCTCTGTTTCTCTCTGTCTCTGTCTGTCTGTCTGTCTGTCTGTCTGTCTCTCTCTCTCTCTCTCTCTCACACACACACACACACACACACACA
>JAOXYA010066737.1:0-11715 GCA_028565675.1 Sorex palustris | reverse complement strand
CTGCTTTGAGAAGAGAACAGCAGCAAACTTACCTTTTGGCCGTGGCTCCATCTTCTGGGAAAGAAGCATAGGGGAAAGTGATGAATGTCAGTAGAGAGATATGATGATGTAGATGCAATAGAGGAAACATCCCAACAAAGAAAGTTCATTTATTTATTTATTTATTTATTTATTGCTTTTTTGGGTCACACCTAGTGATGCACAAGTTTACTCCTGGCTCTGCACTCAGAAATTACTCCTGGTAGTGCTCAGAGGACAATATGGGATGGTGAGAATTGAGCCCAGGTCGGCCGCATGCAAGGCAAACGCCCTATCTGCTGTACTGTACTGTCCAGACCCAAGGTTGAATTTTTTAAAGGTGTTTTTAAATTGTGGTTCTGCTCGTTTCAAGGTAGGATATGTATTTCTTCAATAGTAGTAAGAGGTTGGACAGAAAGCTCCAAAAGGTGGAATATATATAGAAAGCTCAGAATGCACTAGGCCTTGCCATGTCCATTCCTGCCATAACATGGCACATTAACATGCCTCAGTGTGGCTGGACCTGGCAGTACCTCATCACTGAGCCAAACGCCTAACCGTGAGACCTGGCACCGAGGGTCATGTATCACTGGGGGTGGCCCCTGCACTCCCAGATATCTCTGTGGAATGCCTTTCCACCCTTCAAATAAAGTCATTTAAAATAATTAGTTTTTATATCAGTAAGTGTTCGTAGATCAGGGATTCTTAAACTTTTTCTTCATACAACCACTTTTTTACCAGAGAAGTGCAACATGTTGCTTAGTACAGTAGCCACATTGCTTATTGTACAATATTGTGTAATATTGACTGTTGTACCTAGAAACAACCCAAATGCCTGACCACAAATAAATGGATTGAAAATTTGGGGTTTACGTGCACAATGGAATACTATGCAGCTCTAAGAAAAAAACAAAATCATGCAGCTTGCTGAAACTTGGATGCAAGTAGAAGATACACTGAATGAAGTCAGTCAGAAGGATAGGGACAGGTAGAGAACAATCTCTCTCATATATGGTACTTAAAGATACACAGAAAGGTAGCCACGAAGGCCAATGGCAACATAATGGGAGAACTGAGCCACACAATTGACTTGGGAGAGAAGAGGAAGAGAGGGGTACCTTTCCCTTGGAAGAGGGAGGGAGTACACTGGTGATCGGTGTAATATTGGAATTATGTGCATGACAAACCGTTATTTATAGCATTGTAAACTACAGAGTATCAATTAAAAAAATTTCAGAGGAGAAAGAAAGAGAAGGGGGAGGAAGGAAAGGAGGGAAAGACGGTAGAAGGAAGAGGGAAGGAAGGAAAAGGAAAGATTGACTCTTTATATTCCTTATGTACGTGATTGATTTTTAATTAAGTTTTGGTATTGTGTGTTCAGCGACCTCCTACTATTGCCAAGTTTCTTGTGACAATGTCCCGCCTCCATTCATTTACCCCCATATGGCATCATGATCCACAGCTTAAGAAGTTAGGCCTTGGGGCTGGAGCAATAGCACAGCAGGTAGGGAGTTTGCTTTGTATGTGGCTGACCCGGGTTCAATTCCCAGCATCTCATATGGTTTCCCAAGCATCACCAGGAGTAATTCCTGAGTGCAGAGGCAGGAGTAATCCTTGTGCATCACAGGGTGTGACCCAAAAACAAAAAAAGAAGAAAGAAGAAGGTAGGCCCAGGGCCAGTGATATAGTACAACTTGTATGCGGCCAGCCTGGGTTCAATCACCAGCGCTCCAAATGGTCCACCAACCTCCACCAATGGTGATCCCTGAGTGTAGAGCTAGGGGTCAATACTGCCCCCTCAAAACAGAATTAGGAAAAGCTGTGACTGTCACTGTCCTCCCATTGTTCATCGATTTGCTTGAGCGGGCCCAATAACGTCTTCATTATGACAATTGTTACTGTGTTTGGCATATCAAATACGTCACGGGTAGCTTGCCAGGCTTTGCCTTGCGGGCAAGATACTCTCGTTAGCTTGCTAGGCTCTTCAAGAGAGGCAGAGGAATAGAACTCAGGTCAGCCATGTTGGCCACTTGCAAGGCAAATGCTCTACCCACTGTACTATCGCTCCAGCCCTAGGAAAAGCTAAATCCAAAATAATATTGGAATAAGTTTTCAGAAAAGCTGATCACAGTAGCCAAAATAAATTATTAAAAAACTTTAGAAAGTAACCATATCTATTGAGGCCCTGAGTATAGGTACCCATGTTCTGTGATCTGTTTCCTGATCCCAGGCAGGAATACCTCTAGACACTTTTGAAGATGTAACTGGTAGCACAACAGGTAGGATGCTTTCCTTGCATTCAGCCAACCCAGATTCAATATCCAGCATCCCATATGGTTCCCCTTAGGCTCCAGGAGTAACCCTTGAGCACACTGGGTATGGACCAAAGAAATAAAATCAAACAGAAGAAGAATGTAACAGATTCTGAATTTGGCTCAGAAGATAACGGCATTCCCTACATCATGCTTTCATCTTCCTCACAATCTTAAAGTGTCCCAGAGTCATTTAGGATATTGGCAATCTAGTTAGCAATATGGCAGAAGCCGTGTCAGATACCTGTCTTTAGGTGACGCTTGAGTAGCCTCCTTTTCAGTGCTGACCTGTTGGTTGCTTTGCCATATGCTTTCTCTGTTTTTTTTTTTTTTTGGAACCTGGTGGAATGATTCTTTGATGGTGAAAATGTCAGTGTGCTATTATATTCTCTTAGACATGGACCTGTCAGTAACTTCTAACAGTGGTCAGCAGGAAAAAAAAAAGTGTTTTTGAATCAACACTTCACTTTAGTGAAATGAAGTTTGCTTTTCCCAGTGCTTTTTCTGCCACTGGCACAAGCATTTTGAAACTCTAGGGAAATGCCTTCTCCTAAATTAACTGCTATTTGTAATGATAAACTATGGATAAGTAGTATCCATATCACTAAATCAGGACTAGTTTGGTTATATGTGTGTATAGTAAATTCATTCTTAAATCACATATAAAATAATTTCACATGTATTAATGCAATATTAATAGGATGAACAGGTGAATAAGAAGCATGAAGAGAAATGCAATTCTCTGTAGCCTTAGCATTGGTCTCATTTTAGAACATGTGAGGAGGGATTTCCCATTCTGTTGTTCCAGACAGTAAAATTCTATCTCCTGTTGGAGTAGGAATCTGAAGTTTGGGATCCTTAATTTCCTGGACAGGTCCTTAAGTAGTTTTTCTTTCTGTGCTTTTTATTTTTTAATTTTTTAGAGTTTTAAGCTTTTATTTTTGCTTTTGAGAGGAAATTCATATAAACAAAGCTCATCATTTTAAAGGTTACAATTTAGTGATTTCTTAGTATTTTTGTTGTGAGTTGCAACTTTCACCACTAACTTGACATTTGCCTCACTCCAGAGGGAAGCCGTATATCTCTACACATCAGTCTCTCCTCCCGTCCCTTAGAAGCCTCTAAATCAGTTTCTGTCTCTATGATTTACCTTCCTGGATATTTCATGTAAATGAAATAGCATGTATCTTTTGGGATTGGCTTTAAATTTACTTAGCATATTTCTTTTTATTATTATTTTTTATTTTATTGAATCACCGTGAGATACGGTTTCAAGCTTTCATGTTTGAGTTACAATCATACAATGTTCAAACTCCCATCCCTCCACCAGTACACATTCCTCACCACCAGTCTCCCCAGTATGCCCCCCTTTCCCATCCTCCCCCTGCCTCCCTGGCAATTTCCCCATCTCTCTCTCTCTCTACTTTTGTGCATTATGCTTTGCAACTCATACCGAGAGGCCATCACTTTTGTTCCTTTATCTACTTCTGTGCTTTTTAGAAACTAAAGGCAGGGTATTCTTCCTGCTTCAAGTCAGAGTCTTAGGTGTGTCTCTATAAAAGGGAAGCCTGTGATGATGCATTTTCCTGTTCCTGACAAGATGTAGGGGGAGCTCATCATTTTTCTCTATGCATATTTGTGTTGTTTCTGTTTTCCCTTTTCCCCAAAACTTATAAGTAATGATTGATTCCACATGTATGACACCCAGGTACACAACACAGAGCTTAAGCTCTGCAAATAGTTGTTCTTGAAGAAATCTAATCCCGTGCTTTTCTTCACAGCAAGTGAGAAACAGATGACAGTGGTGTGCAAGGGGTCACCAAAGGAGTACCTCCAGCCTTTCAAGGACAAGCTGGAGGAGTTCTTTCAGAAAGGTAAGAGATGGATTCAGTTACACATACATTGTACCCTGAACTATTCTGTGGCTCATTCTCTGATACCTGCTGACCCCTAGTAGTTCCCATTTCCTTTTTGCTCACTTGAGTTGCATGCTCAATGTAGATGGGGCAACCTATATATCAGGTTTCAGATTTATTCTAGTAATTTTATTTTAGCATGGTCCCCCGAGCACCGCCAGGAGTAATTCCTGATTGCATGAGCCAGGAGTAACCCTGTGCATCACCAGTTGTGCCCCCCCAAAACAAACAAACAAACAAACAAAATACCTCTGTTTTTATAAACTTTTATAGGGAAGATGTTTTTCTTTGTTTCTGTGTGGAGCCTCAGGGGATTCTCATAAACACTGACAGGCAGACTGGTCAGTACATTGAGGATTTCTGGTCATCCTGGACAATTATCTCCCTGGCTTTGTGAGTGTAGCTGTAGGATGCTTGTGTTGTACTTTTTATTCTTTCCCAAGAAGGAAAATTGAACCCAGGTGGATGTCACATATCTAATCACTTGATGACCATCAGCTCTTCGGGCAGATGGAAGTTTTGCCACGCCCAAGACTGGGGACTTATTTAGATATCTTAGCAAATTATGTTTTGTCTTTCATGATTTTGACAGGAGTAGCAGACTTCTGTTGTTCTCTTTCAGTGAACTTGGAAGCTTATTGCATTTTGAGTATATTCCAACTTACCTTTTCAAATTCATCATAGGATGTGAAGTCAAACTAAATGTGAAATATAGACTTTGATTTATAAGTTAACAGAGTCTTTTTTTTATGCTTTTTGGGTTACACCTGGCAATGCTCAGGGGTTACTCCTGGCTCATGCACTCAGGAATCACTCCTGGCGGTGCTCAGAGGACCATATGGGATGCTGGGAATTGAACCTGTGTCGACCATGTTGGCTGCGTGCAAGGCAAATGCCCTACCTGCTGTGCTATTGCTCCAGCCCCTTTATTTTATTTTTTAATGGTACAGATGCTTCTCAGTGAGCTCACAATTCTTAATTTGCCTGATTTTGCCATTGGATTATGGGTGGGGTCTTACCTTTCTCCTCCTCTGCTCGTCTCTTCTCTCTGGGGAGGAGGGAGCAGGAGGCGTCCACTCTGCACCCCCAGGTTTCATCTACCCCTGGGGTTCTCCAGCTCATCTCCCCCAGTTTTCCTTGGTCTCCTCCTTGCCTGCTCCCCGTCAGCGGGTCAGGAACTTGGTCCCTGCTGCCGTCCAGTGCGGTCTCCCCAGCACCCGCCCTGATTTTTACCTTTGCTCTTTGCTCCTGGCCCATGCACCTTGTGCCTCACAAGCTCTGCAAGCTCAAGTTTCTGGCCCAAAGACGGCCTGTGGTTCTTTACTGTGGCTCTGCACACACACATCTCTCCTCCTCCTCTCTCCTCCCTCCACCCATTCCCCTCATGGATTGAATCATTTCTGCCCTAGGGAGAAGAGAACACAGTGTGGGCTTTGCTTGCCTCCTGAAACTGGAAGCAAATGTGTTCCTCTTTGGTCTCTCATCTGGGGCCTCTGCGTTTGTTGCTTTCTCCACCGTGAGAGCCCAACTGGCTGCAGAGGAGTCAGCCCACTTCTCCTCGCAACCCTGTGTCCTGTCTGTAGCCCAGGCAGAGTGAACTTCCCCCCCACCCCCGTTCCCCTGACGATGTCATGCACCTTTACCCCCGTTCTTTTTCTAGCACAACATAAGGGGCTTGTAGTTGGCACACTCTTGGTCCCTCCGATTGTGAGCTTCCTTCCTCTGTGGGACGTTACAGATCTAGTGTTTGATAGGTGCTCAATAAACACTGAAGGAACAAATGCATGGTCTTATGAAGGATAGACCTAAGTGAAAAATCAGTTGTACTAACAAGGTAAAATTAATTTACCCCATTAGGTCTGATCACAGAGTAATTTCTGGGCTGAATCGGGCCTGTCCCTCTTGTCCTCCTCCCTCCCAGACCCTTGTGCCAAGCCCTGCTGCCTGCCCCTGGGGACTGCTCTGGGATGGTCCTTCTTTCCCTTTGGATTTTGGGCCACACCTGGTGGTGCTCCGGGTGTACTCCTAGCTCTGCACCCAGGGATCACTCTGGGGATGGCTTCGGGGACTGGGTGGGGTGAAAGCCATAGGGGCAACTCTGCTGGGGATCAAATCTGGATCAGCTGCCTGGAGGCGCCCTGCCCTTGATACTCTGTCTCTGGACCCCTTAAGCCCACACTCAGTCCCCTCACTTTCCTCTGTGATACATGCTTGGCAGGGTTCACTGTGTATATGTCTTCTTCATCAGATTTAACTTGACAAATATCTGGTTTTTGCTGAATATTTAATCATGTTTTTATCAAGACATCATAATGTACAATAGGGTTTGGATGTTTTATGATACCACTGTCCCATACCCACCCCAGATTTCAGTGTCTGGGCCCCTTCTTCCCCCATAACAGACTCAGTCCTACAAGTAGACTCCCAGGGTCTGTTTTGTTTGAATCTCTCTTAAAAGTAGATATTGGGGGAGTGGAGAAATAGTGTAGAAATTAAACTCCATGCTTTGCATGTGGCTCACCTCAGTTCAATCCCTGGCATGGCAAGGTTGCCCAAGCATCCCTGGGTACAGCCCTGGATGTCCCCAAGTACCACTGGGCTGGTCCAGGTGATCTCTGGCACTGCTGGGCCCCAGCAGCTTAGCCTCATCAACCCTCTCATTGGATCCCTGAGCACAGAACCAAGAGAAAGCCCTGAGCCAGATGGGTGTGACACCCCCCCACCCCAAACAACAGCAAAAAAAAAGGCTATTTTATGTAATTTTCACATAATTTTGATGTAAAACATTACTGAAGATTTAATTTTTGTCCAGAACCCGAGTTAGCTTTGTGCATGGCAAGGCCCCACCCCTCTCCACTGTCCCTCCAGCCCCTCCTTCAGTTTCAAATGTTTCTGATTTTGAAGGGAAAGGAAACAGTGATGGAATTTAGTCTTTATAATGACATGTTTCAGGATCTAAGAAATGAGTTGGTTTGGTTAAAAATATGCTTTATGGGCTGGAGCAATAGTACAGTAGGAAGACACTGGCCTTGAATGTAACTCACCCAGGTTCAATTCCCAGCACTGCATGAGGTTCTCTAAGTACCAGCAGGAATGATCCTTGAACACAGAGCCAGGCAGGAGTAAGCCCTGAGCTCTGTTGGGTCTTCCCCGGTTGGTGCTCAGGGTTTACTCCTGGCTCTGCACTCAGAATTTGTTCTTGGTGGGTCCAGGAACCATATAGATTGTTGGATATTGAATCCGAGTCAGATGCATGCAAGGCAAATGCCTTTACTTTCTCTCTGTTCCCTAGAGTTTATTTTTCAAAAGAGCCAATCCATGAGCCAGAGAGAGTGTAGGGGTGATGCTTCTGGCCTTGCAGGCAGCTGGATTGACCCCCATATTCCCTATATTCCCCAGAGAGTGATCCCTGAGCACAGAGTTAAGAGAGCCCTTGAGCACCACCATGTGTGGCCCAAACAAAACGCAACATCCAGGAGGAAAAACCATTCAGACAGACAGAAACCCTGTTCTCCATGGGTTCTAGAGGAAACAGGTTGTTAAATTTGTATTGAAGGATGGATTCGAGGTTGTGTGAGAGGAAGCGGGCACACCGTTACTTGCTGATGGACCTAGTCCTCCGACTAGCCCTTCTCCTGTTTTCCCGTTCCTCCAGTTTCCAAGGATTGTTACTCTTCTTGTGATTAAGCTTGCAGATTTCAGGGCCCTCTCTGCTCTCATGGACATTTTCCACTTAAGAGTTCAGTAGGCGGTAAATCTGTTACATAGCCTTGAACTGTGGGTTCTGGTATGAGCTCATTTATTGTCTCATGTTCAGATGGTCTCCGTGCCTTTTTTCACTGCCTCATGTCAAAGCTCCTTCCAACTTCCGTTCCTTTTTCTCAGAAGAATTACCTTGCACGTGCCCACTCTGCACCTCGGACCGAGGCAGCTGTGTCAGTACCACGGAGGGCATCCAGTTGGCCAAGGAGCTGGGAGCGACCTATCTGGAGCTGCACAGCCTCGATGACTTCTACATAGGAAAGTATTTCGGAGGAGTGGTAAGTGGAAATTCCTGTTCCCTAAAGTCACTTGGCGGGTTGGCCCTTTCACTGTGTTTTTCAGAACATCAATAAGAAATTCAGTTCCTGAGCATGACCAGGTTTTTAACCTTGAGAAACAAAATGTGACTGAAGTGTCAAAGGGTTGCTGAGACTCAAGCTGTATTTTCTCTCCCAGTGAAACAATTTCTGTTGACTCACATGATTTTTTTTTCCATTTGGTGATTTGTTTATATTGATCTGTGATGTACACCTCAAAGGCATGTCACCTTACACAAAGTGGTGACGTTCAGCTTAGTATTAATCTTTCTTTGTGTAGCTCAGCGAGTCTGGCAACCTGGAAATTCTTCATTCCTGTCTAATTTGAAAAGAATAATTTTCTTTCTTTTTTTTTTTTTTTGAGGTGGGGGGAAAGGCTACACCTGAAGGTGCTCAGGGCTTACTCCTGGCTCTTTGCTCGGGGATCACTCCTGGTGGGCTTGGGGGACCTGATGGGTCTGGAGTAGTGCTAGAGATTGAACCTTGGTGCGTGCAAATCAAGGTTCACCTTACCCACTGTACTATTGCTCTGACCCTGAAAAGAATAATTTCCATCTTCTCTGTGCTTTGACAGAATTTTATAAACTTCAGGTCACAGTATTCCAAAGAGTCCCAGCCCCGATAACTTGGTGGGAAAGTGGAGAGACAGGGCTGACTTGCTTAGTTTCCAGGGACATTTATTGAATTCTGTTGACTTTTAAGGCCCAGAGGTCTGAGCATAACCATACCAGCCCTGTCTGGTTCTTGGAGGGTGCTGTGGGATTGTGTCATTGAAGTATTTGAGACTTGACTTTGGACCTTTCTCTCCAGTCCTCTAAGAAGTCACTCCTTAGAAGACAAGTCTGATAACAATGAAGAGGGGTTTAAAGCAAAGTAGACCCTCTGTTACAAAGAAATATGTTGGACTTACCCAAGATTCATTTTGTAGAAGTTGCAATATTGTGATTTCTGGAGAAGACTGTAGAAGCCATTTGTATTGGAAATGCAGAAACAATAGAAATGGTAATATACAACATTACAAATACAGCATTGGGACCGGAGAAAGAGAGAGAGTACAGAGGTGAGGTGTAGGCCTGCATGGGACTGCCCTCAGTTGGATCTTCGATACCACCTGGTTCCCTGAGCATCACTGCATGTATCCCTGGAGCCAGGATGCCTTCAACAGCACCACAGTGCCAGCACAGCCCTGGCATTGAGCTAATTGGCTGAGCATGAACAAGAGCGGCCCCCAGGACCCTGAGCACTGTTTGGGCGCCCCTCCCCCATCACATCATTAAGGAAGATCTAGTCAGAATACCTATTATTATCATTGATCGAAAACCTTTTATCTTATTTTTAGTGATGATAGAAAGGTAGAAAAGGACGGAAATTATTTTTCTTACCAAGCATATTACACTGTAGTGGTTTAAAACTTAATTTGGTCTAAGCATCTTGCATTTCTCTGAAATACATATGAAGTCAGGAGAAAAAGATAACTTAGTTCCATTTGTTGGAAAGGATGAGGCAAGTGCTCCAAGCCTAGATTTTTGTTGTTGTTCATGTTGTTTCTTAATTGCAGGTTCTTGAACCTTGGCCTTATTCTCAGGTCCCCACTTTCCATTTCCTGTCTTCCAATTTCTCCCTCTCTCCCCCTTGCTTCGCCTCGTACAAATATTGGAGCATGATTATATTAGCAGCGTGGTCAAGGTGGGGAGAAAACATGGTGGTTTCTGTGTCCTTAGATCAAGATCTGATGATGAGCTGGAGAGATGGGACAACGAGTAGGGCACTTGCCTGGCACACACTGGACCCCAGGTCCATCCTTGTCACCACCTCTGGCCCCTGAGTAGCACCAGTAGTTATCCCTGAGCACAGAGCTAGGAGTAAACCCCGAGCATAGACAGATGTGGCCTGAGAACAAGAAAGGGAAGATGATGAGAGCAGGGAAATGAAATGAGAATAACCACTTTATTTTTCATTCAATCACTGTGAATTACCAAGTTACAAGGTTATTCATGGTTGAGTTTCAGGCATACAGTGTTCCATTACCAATCACTTCACTCCACCGATATCCCCAGTTTCCCTCCCGACCATAGAGGCACTTTTTGGTCTTTTTTGCTTCCTTTAGGCACTGTTGCTTATGAGTATCGGGATATTACTTTACCTCCTTCAGTCCTCCTCCGGAGTGCCACTTCCCTTCGCCGTTGTCATATTGTTCCCCTCTGCCTCTCCCACTCCCTCCGTTTCTACCCTATTATGTTTGTTTATACCTTGCATATGTGAGAGGTCATTCTGTATTTGCCCCTCTCCCTCTGACTAGCTTGGCTCAGCATGATATTCTCTAGATCCATCCACATAGTAGCAAATTGCGCGACTTTCTCTTTTCTCGTGGCCTTACCGCCGGTAGTATTCCACTCTGTGTATATACCATAGTTTCTTTATCCAGCCATCTGTTCTTGGGCACTTGGGTTGTTTCCAGATTTGGGCTGTTGTGAATCGTGCAGCAATGAACCCAGGAGTGCAGATGTCTTCTCTGCATCATAGAATAAACCTCTTGTCTGACTCTTGAGTCGTAAAGTGCAAATGAGATCATGAATTTAAGAAATACTGGCATTTTCAAGAACAGGGGTGGAGCCGATCTGTCAGATTGCAGGAAACATCTAAAATATCTTGAGGAGCGGGTGAAGAGCTGTGCAGTGTTTCCTGCAGCCCCGTGCCAGGGGACCTACATTCAGCCTCCATAGAGCTCCCGTCTGGCCCTTCCCCAGTGTGCCCTTCCCTGCACGGCACCCGTCCAGGGAACATGCCTGCTGCATCTCGTGGACCCCTTTGAGACCTTCAGCGTCCAGAATGGCAGCCTCAGCCACAGGTGGCCGTGTGATGCTCCTGCCACATTTCAGGCATTCAGTAGCAGCACATGGCTAGAGGCTACTCTTTTGACTGATGCCAGAATTGTAGAACATTTTTACCACACGGAAGTCTAAGTTCCATTGAACAGTGCTGTGACCCTTCTCCCAAAACCAAGACCTCAGAATTGTCTGATCAACCAGCAATTGCTGCTTTGTGCGGGCTCTCCTGGGCGAGGCTCCTGAAGGTGGGGACTGCATTGCTGGTATACACACCCCTAGGCCTGAAAGTGCACACGGGTGGTTGCACATGAGAAACGGTGGAGGAGAGTGGATGTGGGCGCCCAGGCATGGGATAGAGAAGGGATATTGTTGGGGCCCAGAAATGAGAGACTCGGAAACAATTAAGAGTCTATATGAATAGGAGCTGGAGCAGTAGCACAGCGGGTAGGGTGTTTGCCTTGCACGTGGCCGAGCCAGGTTCGATTCCCAGCATCCCATATGGTCCCCTGAGCACCACCAGGAGTAATTCCTGAGTGCAGATCCAGGAGTAACCCCTGTGCAT
>JAOXYA010066721.1:0-11715 GCA_028565675.1 Sorex palustris | reverse complement strand
TGGGATCGAATGTGGGTCAGCTACAGCAAAGCAAGTGCATAAACCCAGGACCATCCCTCCATCCCCAACACGCACACACTCACACGCCTGCACACACACATCTGCTACACACTCAGACCCACTCTTTCTCCCACAGTCCCCTACTCTCTCACACACTCACACTCAAGCACTCTCACACAGTCTCATACTCACCTATACACTCACACTTGCTCTCTCACACTCACACTCAATCACCTATATTCTCATACTCACCTGCTCTCTCACACACCTGTTTTCTCTTACACATTCACATTCACGCACTCTCCCACACACACTCATACTCACCCACACACGTGGCTGCTCTCTCACTCACCCATTCTCACATGCTCATCCAGTCTCACACACTGGCACTCATTCTCACACACACTCACCTGATGTCTCTCACACGCTAAGACTCACCCACTTTCTCACACACTCATTCACTGCCACACACCTGCTCTCTCCCTCTCATACCCTTGCCCATGTGCAGGTCACTTCCTCTCACAGTCACATGGTTCCTGTGTGGCGAGATGCTCTCAGGGCTGTGGGACCCAGTGTGGCCTTCCCCTTGCTGGGCCTGGCCCTCTGCCGTCCCTTCATTAGAGTCTTCTAGGGCGCAGGAAGGGAAGAACTGGGGCTGGGGGGAGGGGGGTATGCTGTCAGGGCAAGCGAGGGCCCAGGGCAGTGGGAGAGGAGCACTGTGTGTGGGGTAGCAGGCATGGAAGCTTCTCAGCAGAGCCTCCCTCCAGCTGCGTGCTCCCAGGTGTCTCCTCTGCAAACCCTCCACATCCCCACCCACATCTCTTTGCACCCCATGGCCAGGGGCACCTTCTCCTTCCACCTGTCTCCTCTTGTCACGGGTCTCTGTTACGGTCTCCTATCACGCCCCATCCTGTCACCAAATCTCTCTTTCACCATCTCTCCATCAGCCTCCTCCTGCCTGCAAATCCTCATGTCATCATCTCCCTCTTAGTCACCGTCCTTTTGGGTCAGCCCCTTGTGTCCCCCTCCCTTCCTGCCACCTTGTCCTACTGTCAGTCTCCTGTCCCTCTTCCCTCTGGACCTGTCTCTTCTTGTCCTGTCCCCCGTCACCCTGTCCTGCCATCACGATCCCCCGGGGGGGGTGACTAGGTGATGCTGGGGCTCCCCCACGGGACAGTTGCCTGTGAGTTGAGTCTCCCGGCAAGAGCTGAAGCCAGTCATGTGCTTTAGGCCTGGGGACACGAGGCCATGAGGCAGCTGTGTCCCCTCAGTTCCCTGCATGAGCGGGCTGAGCTGTGTACTGAGGGGAAGGTGGGTCAGGACCGAGCAGCTCCGGGTCAGACCACGTGACTCAGTGAACCCTCTGGCCTGAGCCTCTGAGCCGACCCCTGAGCCCTGGGACAGGATCTGGCAGAAGGGTGAGGGAATGACATCATGTTGAGTAGTGTGAGACAGCAGGTCCCAGTGAGGCAAGGACGAGCAATGGCCTGGGACTGGTGCCCTGGTGTGTGGTGGTCCCGGGCAGCAGTGAGGCCCTATCCACCCTGATCCAGCCTTGCCCTGCCCGGTGCTGCGCTGCTTAGGTGGTGGAAGACGCTCCACAGCCGAGCCCAGGTGTAGAGATGCTCACCCCATGGACCCTTGAGATCGAGACGCAACTGGGGAAGCTGAGGGAGAGCGGTGGGGCTCCCCCACAGACGACCTGCGACAAGTCTCCCGGCAAGAGCCTGAGGACTCCAGGTCATGAGGCAGCTGTGTCCCCTTGGTCCCCTCCACGAGCAGGCTAGGCCGTGTGCTGAGGGAAAGCCTGTCAGGCCGGAGGAAGTGATGCCTTTTCTTCCCACCACATGCATGCTCGTACCACAGGGAGCATTACCACGGAAGGGCTCGGAGCCTTCCTAGATGGCAGGCGCTCGATCAGGGCAAACAGGGTGCGAGTGTCTGCACCGACAGTGGTAGGCTGAGGCAGCCCCCTGACCAGCGAATGTCTGAGGGCGCCCACCCCTTACACGGCTGCCACATTGGGAAAGAAGGATTTTCTTTTAAGAGTCTCTAAGTTTTAAGGTTAAGTCCTGCTGATAAGAAGTGAAGGAAGGAAATCTGAAATTCAGATTTCCATCTTCAAATAAGGAGCTGGGTCTGTGCCCTCAGATCTGCCTTTGCCAGCAACCGGCTTGTCGGCTTTGTTGAGAAACAGATTGCCCAATGCTGAGATAACAATCCTGCGAGTCTTCAGAAACGGGTCAGACCACTGGCACTTTCTCTTTCGTGGCCCTGCACCTGAGCAGGGCTGGGCTGGGCCGGGGTTCCTCGGGGTTCTTTTTTGGGAATGGAGAGAATCCTCGCGTCTGTCGGGCTGACTCTGAGAGAAATGTCTTAGAACCCTTCCAGGGCCCGGGCGAGGGGCTGTCTGTACTCACATCTTGGCAGCAGCAGGAGGGATCGGGGCCATATACAGGGTCCCAGAGGCAGTGCTCTGCTCCCCATCTTTTGGGTGTCACTGCCAAGGTCATGGGGACAGTCCTGAGGTCTGGCCTCTGCTGGTCAGGGGGATGGGGGTGGGGGGGTCCTTTCTGGTATCGGTGTGGGGCCGGGGTTCTCCCCGAGAACTGACAAGACCTGGGGAGCCCTGATGGGGGTTCCAGTGCTGAAGACTTTTCCTCATAGTCCAACCCCAGCAGCCTCTGCATCGAGCATGTCCAGGCCTCACCGGCCGGCCACTTGCCCGTGTTCCCATTCCCCGGGCAATTCTCTTGCATGATGGGTCCCACATTTCCCGGGTCTCCAAACAGCCTTGGCGTCCACTGTAGGAGGGACCAGGAGGGACAAGACATCGGTGGATATGGCAGGACCCAAAGTACATCCATCCCCCGGAGACCTGTGACCCAATCAGTGACCTTCGTCCTGGACCAAGCCCGTTCTTCCCTATAGCCAGTGACGACTCATTCTGTCCCCCGGACCACGTTTTACATGCCGGGCCCTTCCCAGCCTGTCCCCTGGGGTCCAGAGAGGAGGGGGGTCCCAGCACAACCATCCCCTCCCTGGGCAGCAGGCGGCCCTGATGGCCTGCAGCCCTCGTGGGCGGGCCCCATCAGCCCAGTTCCTGCATTTCTGGTCTGCAGCTGGCTCTCCTCCCTGGGAGGAGGCCTTGGCCCCAGGACAGGAGGAGGGTGGGGACCCTTTCTCCTCCCTTCGCTCCGACTGCACAAAAGGGGAGCAGGACTGTCCTTGGCACACCTTCCCTCTCTGCCTGAGTACGTCGCACCGAATCCGGGTCCAGAGCAGTGCCAGCACCATGGGTGAGGAGCTGCCGAAGGAGCAGGTGGCGGAGTTCCAGGAGGCCTTCAACAGGTTCGACACAGACGGGGATGGGAAAATCAACGTGCAGGAGCTGGGCGCCATCATGCAGGCGCTGGGCAAGAAGATGTCGGAGGAGGAACTAAAGGAGCTCATCGCCCGGGTGGACAAGGACGGAGATGGCGCCATCAGCTTCCCAGAGTTCCTGGCCGAGATGACCAAGAGGATGAAGGGGCATGGCAGCGAGTCTGAGATGCGGGAGGTCTTCCGCGCCTTCGACATCAACAGCGACGGAAACATCAGCCTGGACGAGCTCAAACAGGCCATGACCAAGATGGGGATGCCGCTGTCGCAGGAGGAGCTGGAGCTCATGATCCGCGAGGCCGACCTGGACAAGGACGGCCAGATCAACTACGAGGAGTTCCTGAAGATTCTGTCCCAGAAGTGACCGTGGGGTGGGCGGGGCCGGACTCTCTGTGGCGGGGTCTGCTGAGACTGGAGTGCGAGGGGCTGCCTGGTCCCCAGTACTCTGAGCACCCCGTGGACCCTGGGGGGAATAAAGGAACGTGAATCTCATGGTGCTGCCCGTGTCTGCCGGGGGTGGGAGTTCTGCACTCTCCCAGCCTCAGGGGCTGAGGGGGCACGTGCCGCTCTGGCCCAGGACCTGCTTGGTTTGGACCAGAGATGGGCCGGAAGTCCAGGCCTGGGGCACATAAGGTGAAGCTCGCAGCCTTGATTTGGGAGTTACGAGGCTTCAGCTGTCAGGAGCAGCTGGTGCCCAGGCGGGGACTGGTGAGGGGGAGTAGGGTGGGCGCGGCGCCTGGCCCTGCTCTTCCTTGTCTCAGTTCCCCTATCAGACACTTTCAGGGTACCCGTGAGAGGAGGGGGACCCCCTGCACTTCCTCAGCCCCTCCCCTCTGCCTAGGCGCTCACTGACCCACACGACCCTGCCTTGGAGTGGGGCTCGGGATCTCCCAGCTCCCATTAGAATTGCAGGACCCCGCCCTGCAGGAGGGGGGCCGGGCCAGCCTGACTTGGGGAGCTCTGTCTGTTCTCATGGAGGGGCTGTGTGCTGGCCCCAAGTTTGTGTGAGCATGCATGTGTGCATGTGTGTATAGTTGTGCATGATGTGTGTAGTGTATCTGTGCATGTGTCCACATCTGTGCATGCATGTGTGTAAATGTGCATGCCTATGTACATGCTTGCATCTGTGTGAGTGCATGTGTATGTATAAGTGTGCATGTGTATGTGCGTGTCTGAGTGTGCCATATGTGCATGTATGTAGCATTTATACATGTATGTGCTTGCATGTGTGCAAGCACGTGTATAAGTATGCCTATGTGACTGTGCACACATGTGTGCATGTGTGTAACATATGTGAGCACATGTACATGTTTGCATGTGTGTGTGTGTGTGTGTGTGTGTGTGTGCATGCAGCTCTGGCTGAAGGGAATGGTGTGCACACTGTGCATTCAGTGACTGACCGGGTGCTGAGAGTTTGCCTGGGTATCCCAGGAGAGCGGGAGTGGTCCTGGGTGGGCAGAAGGGGGCCGTGCCTGTGGGCTGGGCTCTTGTTCGCTGTAGGACTGTCAGGAAAGAGCCCCCCAGCCCAGTCCCCTCCCAGTTCTGAAGGGGTTGGGCAGGGCCAGGGGTGCTGGCCCAACAACAGCTCCTCCAGTGCCCTCAAGGGAGTCCACCGGGTTTACTGACTCATACTCAGGTGTTCTAGCAGCTTCCGGGGCTCCACTCACACCTGGTTCAGCTGAGGGTGTTCCTGGGGGCGTGCTCAGCACCGACTGCCCTTCCTCCCACGACCCACTGATTCCCGCTTGCCTGCCCGGCTCTCTGCTCTGGGCAAAGAGTGGGTTGTCTCGAGAATCAGAGCTGACAGTGGGCCAGATGTGCTGGGCTTTAGGACGGGGTGGCATCCACCTCACTGCGGCGAGTGCTTCCTGTTGTCTGTTCTGCCCTCATTGCTCACAAGTGTGGTCAGCTGGTCCAGGAAAGGCGAGTCTGTGTATTTTAGGTATTTGGGACACACTCAAGTGAAAACCACCCATGAAGCCATCAAGCGTCTGGTGAGCAGAGAGCCTGGGGAGGCGGGGGGAACAGAGCCCTGGGGGAACCAAGGTATCCAAACTTCAACTGTGGACCCTCTGAGCTGTGTTTGTTAATGGAAGATGATTCTAGGTGACCTCCTTTATCCCATCCCATTTGACACAGAACTGTTCATCTACACGAGCACGCTGAAATCCGAACACTAACCCACCTGCTCTCTTGGTCAGATTCCCTCTAGGTCTAGTTTCCATCTGTTCCCAGAACCAATGAGCCAAGGGCATGATCAAATGCTTCCTCCTCCAGGAAGCTTTCCAGAATTGGGAGGCCATAGCCCCAGGAGGCCTTGACCACCTGGACAGTTCTTACCAATGCTCCCCTGATCTTGTCAGCCTCTGGGAGTAGATCTCTGAATCCAGCTAAGACCATCAGGGCCCCAGGGAGAAGAGGGGGCTCCCTCTGCAGTAGCCCTGACCTCCACCCCAGGTCAGCTGGTTGCTCGGCCTCTTTCCCACCTCTCTAAGGAGGAAGAGAGAAGGGGGTGAGAGCGGAGAGATTTGCTGTAGGAATGGGAGCCTCCTTTAGGGGCTGATCTAGAAGTCCCCTGATCTGCAACCTACAAGTCAGTGGCTGGGTGGTCAGCATGCCTGCGGGCATGGGAAGGACCCCTGGCTGTATCTGTACCCCTTAGCTGGGGAGCGGGGTGACTGTCCCAGGGCCCAGAGCGAGGCCTCTGAATGGAAGCCAATGCCCTCCTTGCTCCCCACTCACCGTGCCGATCCCTGGAATACTCCCTAAAGGCCAAGAGGGGGGCCTGTAAAATGCACCCTGCACGTGCCAATGGCTGGGTTCTAGGGCAGATCCCCCTAATGCCAGGTCCCTGGTGCCCTCATGCTGCCCCCAAACAGTCTCCCAGAGCAGATTCTGACTCACTCCCTGGAAGGCACTTCCAGGTCCACAGGGCTAATTGGGAGGATTTCTCCATCCACCTTCGGGTTTGGGTTGACGACAAGGGCCCCTTCCCTCCTGCCGAGGATTTGGGGTGGCCTTGGCCAGCCTTGCTCCTGCTGCGGGGCCCCTGTACCCCACATGCATCTCACAGTTCTGCTCCCCTCTGGAGGCCCAGACCCCCCTCTGCTGCCTCTGCCTGCTGACCTGCAGTGTTGACCCCTGGGTCAGTTCTCCTCTTCTTGGCAGCTGGCATGCCCTCAGCACTGGCGCACACTCGCCACCCCACCTCTGCCTTGCCAACCGGGGCCACGACAGTCTGGGGTCTGGCTGCATAGTGAGGACAGGAAGTGTGAGTGGGCTCTGGGCTTGGGTCTCAGTGCTCCAATTACCCCCTCCTGTGGGAGCCCCCTTTTGGACTGGGCCCAAGTCTAGCCACCTTTGTGACATTCCTGGTTGAGAACCAAAACTGCAGAACAAGGCTGCAAGCGTCCCTGGAACCTGAGATGCTCCAGATGCCCCTTGCCCGGCCCTGCCCTTGCCCCACTGGGCAGACTGGCAGAGTGCGGGAAGAGCTGGGGAAGGATCCTGGCTGTGCCAGCCCTGCGGGGGGAGCTTAGTTGCACAGTGGATTCTGAGTCACTCATAACAGATGCTCCTCTGCTTGGCAACCCACCAATCCCAGAACCCACTTGCCACCCAGAGACACCGGATACCAGGAACGGTAGCAGATAGGGAACTGGGGTTAGGGAATTGCCCCCTGTTGGGTAGACCTTTGACCTAGGTGAAGGGAGATCTTCAGAAAAATGTGCCAGTCATTAGGCCTGAGGAACTGTAGTCAGAGCCTGTGGTCATGAGAGTATGGCAGAGGTGATGCTCGTGGTAATAGTGACATGGTGACATCTATCCACCCATCTGCCCACTGTTGACCCATGTACCCACCCATCTACCAACCCATCCACCCATCTATCCATCCATCCACCCCCCCACCCATCCATCCATCTATCCACCCACCCACCCATCCATCCATCCACCCATCCATCCACATATTAATTCACTCATTCTACATATCTACCTACATACTCACCCTTGTGCCCTTCTACTCAGCCTTTCATCTACCCCTCAGCCTAGTCATTCATCCACCCACCCATTCCCCTGGCTATCATTTCACCCAACCATCTATTCACCCATGTCTCACACAATGATCCACCCACTCACCCGTCCAGTGACCCATCAACCCAAGCATCCATCCATCTACTCATGTAGCAACCCATCCACCCATACCAATCTACCGACCCATCCATCCATGTTCTCTGCTAGGAGACCATGGAAGGTTCCAGATCAGAGGAGGTGTATGCCAATGTGCTGAGGGAGGATGCTATGGGCAGAATGAACAGGAGCTGAAGCCAGCCTGGAGGAGCGGATGCCGACACGTTGCATCTCCTAAGATTTGGGTGGGAAAAACAGTGCAGTGGCTTAGACACTTGCCTCGTGTGCTACCCAGCCTGGTTTGTCCCTGGCACCACATATGGTGCCCTGAATCTTGCCAGGAGTGCTCTAGGCCCCAAGCAAACAGCACACTTTCAGTACTCAGGACCTGGGCCACAGGGAGTCCCAGCATCTTCCAGTTCCCCTGGTTGGCACTGGGCACCTCTAGGAAGAGCTGGGAGGGCAGAGCCCTGGGGGCTTTCATACTGGGGATGGGTTTGAGCTGGTCCGTGTCCTGGAGGCTGGGGAGCGTCCCAGTAGGTGTCCCCACACCAGGGCGGAGGGAGCAGGCCTGGTACTTCCCCTCGGTGAGGCAGAGGTTTCCATGAGGCAGAGGGATTTCCTGTTGGGAACTGGGTGGTATCAGCCCTGGAGGAGGCCGGAAGGGCCTTATCTCTCTCACTCGGCTGTGTTCTGGAAAGGCTGCAGCATGCTCGCCCGAGCTGCAGCGCGTGCTGGACTCCTCCACTCACCACAGGCATCTGTGGGGGCTTCAGCTCGGCAGCCACAGCCGGGGAGTATCCTGCAGTGCTTCCCAGTGGGGCAGGGGCGTCTCCCCACCTGCCCCCGGGAGCACTCTCAGGCTGCAGGATCGGTGACTATGGCACCTCTGGAACATGATGTCCCTGAATCATTGCCCCACAGAGGATGGGGCAGATGTGTGCAGGATGGAGAGGGGGAGCACGGGTCTGGGAGCCTCCCTGCCCCCAGCACTGTGTGCCCATTAGCGCCTGCTGCCAGAATAAATAAGGTAGAGTGGAAGGTGTGCGGTGTGTGTAGGGTGTGTGTGTGTGCATGTGTGTGTGTATGTGTGTATGTGTGTGTGCGTGTGCGTGTGTGTGTGTGTGTGTGTGTGTGTGTAGGGCAGAGTGGGGAGAAGTGGGACAGTGAGCCTGTGTCCTGGTCCCCTGATGGCTCAGCCCTCTGTTAAGCGGGTGCCCACGTCTTCTGGGCTGTCTCAAACCAGGTCTGTGCCCAGGTCTGGCCTCGATGGTGGGGCCCAGGGTGTGTGTGTGTGTGGGGGCAGGCGAGGGAGGAGGGCGGGAAGGAGGAGGAGGAAGTGAGAACAGGGCGTGGGGGAGCACTCTGTCAGTGCCAGGTTCTCAGCCTGTGGCTGCTCCAGGCCCAGCTCAGCCCTCCCGTGAGAGCAGCGAGGTTGAGCAAGGCTGGGTGTTGATGACCAGCTTGTTCCTGTGTCCACTGGGCGCAGGAAGCAGGGCCAAAGGGCAGCGTCTCAGGCTTGGCCTCTGGGACCCGGGACACCACCCTCGGTTTCTCTGAAACGTCTCCTGATTGGTGCCCTCGGTTTGGTGCTCATTCAGGGGTCCCCAGGCCCATCCGGGCCATCACCCACGGTGATGGCTACACTCTGACAGCCCAGCTCAACGGTGGGGACCTAGATTCGTTGTTTGCTGCTGCCCAGCAAGTTGCAGAGAAATCTGTCTTGTAGCAAAACCAAACACGATTGTCCTCCAGATTCCAGGGGAGCCGTTTACCCGGCAGTGCTGAGCCAGCATCTCTTGGGGTCTGGGGAGGTGCCCGCTTCTGTGGCCAGTGTGCTGGGGACTTGGCCGCAGTGGCTTGAGTGGCCTCCCCTTGTCACCATCTGTAGGCCGGGAGCAGGGCGGGTGTCTGGGAAGGAGCTGTGTCACCTCCCTTTCATTTCTTTGATCCTAGACCAGCCCTGTGCCCTGGGAGGCTGCCACTTGGGGCCCAGTGAGGCCAGTGCCTGCGGTCCAGGCTCTGTCCCCGGGGAGCCGACTCAGACTTCTTGGCTCAGTCAGCAAAAGTACCTGTGAGACGTGTTAAAAGAGACCCTTCCCGCTGGCTGTGCTCTGTGTCACCGCTCTCCTGCGGGGGGCTGGCTGATGCAGTGTCAGAATGCTGAGTGAACTAGAACCTTCTGGGTTAATCTGGGTCTCGAGGATGAGCGTGTGCAGAAGGGACGGTCCAAGTGGGGGGACCCAACTGTGTGAGCAGAAGCAGAGTCGGAGTCCCAGGCACTAGGCTTTACCTGGGTCAGTCACACCCTCACTGAGCAGGCTCATTTTAGAACCTTCTGGAAGCCATCATGGAAAGTTCTACACAGGTTGCCTGTGTGCTTCCAGGTCAGCAGAGGCCAAGCACACACTTGTCTGTTCCTGTAAACAAGAAGCTCATGGAAAGTTCTGGGGGCATGGGGGTGGGTGGGTGGCACTGCAGGGAGAGGGTCCTCAAGTGGGTGGGGGCAGGGCTGTGGCACAGGTACGAGGTGGGGTGCAGGGGCTTCTGTCCTGGAGTGACTGACTGGTGGATTGGCCCTGCTGGCTGACCTAGGGACCCTCTGCAGCCACCGCACCCAGGGCTGGCTCTTCCCTCCAGCCCCTCCCTAGGGGGCACTGCCCCGGAGTGGTGGAAGCAGGAGGGAAAGTGGGGAGAAAGGAGAGCCCCACTCCATTCTCTCCCGTGACAGGGGTGGTGCCTGCCGCCTCCCCCCCACCCCTGCACTCGGCTCTGGGTGTTGGCAGGGAGGGAGGCTGACTCATGCCTGGACTTGGCCCGCAGCAAGACAGGCAGACCCGGCTGAGCCCTGGCAGAGGTGAGTGATGGCAGATAAGTTTCCAGCCCCAAGCAGTTTCCAGAGGAGGGGGCACAGCCGACCGCGCCCTCTCTGGCTCCCAACTGGAGTGGTAGGGCGGCTGGCAGAGCTGAGGCCCAGCCTGCTGGGTGGCACGGGGCAGTTTCCTGGCCTTGAGCCCCCTGGAGCTAGAACCTCCGGATTGCCTTCCCCTCTTCCTGTCCACAGCTCTGAAGGTTCTGGAATGTCCCAGTCGGAAGGTGACACGAGAGTGCCTTTTTTTTCACTCAGTCTGAGTTCCTGGGGGCTTCTCAGGGTGCAGAAGCCCCCTCCTTGCCGGTCCCGCTTGCTGCGCCATGACCTGGACTCCTGGCAGTTCCCCCGTGCTGTGGCTGTTCGTGGCAATGCTACACTTTGGGGTTAGGGTGGCTCTGTGCCCACCAGTGGCCTGTGCTAGGGTCAGGGCGTTCCCTCAGAGCCTCTGCATCTCCCCAGAACACGATGTGGGCCCCGGTGTCTGTGCTGGCGTTCTGTCTGCCCTTTGCTCGGTCTGTTCGGAGTCTAAGATGTTGCTACCCTCTGGCTCAGGAGTCCAGGCTGACCTACAGGGAGCCCAGAGAGGACAGTGTGTTGGGCAAGAGGGCAGAGCCAGAGTGGGAGTCTGGGCCTTGGTGACGTTACCAGTGGGAGAGGAGGTTGGAGGTCAAAGTGTGGAGGTTTTCTTTGCATTTTAGTTGAGACCTGAATTAAACTGTGAAATCAGTGGATGTGTCTGTTTTGCTTGGAGGTTGCACTGCCTTCAAGCCCATCACTATCTTTTTTTTTTTTTTTCATTTTCCTTTTGGCTATTTGTATGTCTTTATTGAGGAAGTTGCTGTTCATTCCCATTACTATTTCTGATGACGCTGCTTTCTAACTAGTAAGATTCACAGAAGCTGATCTAATTGGGTCTGACACAACGATGGATTTAAAGATCTGTGATTTTGGCTTGGAAGCCGGCCTCACATGCTGGGGGGAAAAAGGCAGCTCAGATAGAGAAGGGACCAACAAGTAAAGGATGCTTCGAGGGCCCGCTCAGGATGGGAGATGTGTGCTGAACGTAGACTATAGACCAAACATGATGGCCTCTTAATGCCTGGGTTGCAAACCACAACACCCTAAAGGAGAGAGAGTAAAAGGGAGTGCACCTACCACAGAGGCGGGAGATGGGGGAAGGAGAATAGGGGTGGGTGGGAGGAATACTGAGAACATTGGTGGTGAAGAATGGGCACTGTGGGTGGAGGGATGGGTACTCGATCATTGTATGACTGAAACGTATGCATGAAAATTTAACCCCCACCCCCCCAAAAAAAACCCCAAGACCTGTGATT
>JAOXYA010066703.1:0-11716 GCA_028565675.1 Sorex palustris | reverse complement strand
GATGCTCACATTAGTGTTAACTCTTAGAATTTTGAAGGACCTGTAAGCTGTCAAGATGTCCAGTGCCCCTGTGTTCCCACCAGTCCATGTTCTCATGCTCCTTGTGGGCCTCGTGTTGTGATGATCATTCAGTGAAAGGCACATGGTGTTTCTTTGGGGTACTCAGCAGGTGTCTGTTGCTGTTGCTGCTGATTGTGCTCAGTCCGTTTTTCTCAAGTTAATTCCTGTTTTTCCAACTTTCAGAGTTCTCCTAACGTAAAGATTTCATTTGGGGATGGCTGCAGCCCGCCACTTGAAGTGGATATGTATGTGATGGGGGGCAGGGGGACGACCATGGATGTGACAGTTGCCACAGATAGTGAGCCACAAGCTTTGGCCCTAGCCTTTTGGACAGCTGTCTCCCACCACGCCTGTCTTGTGATTCCCAGATCGGCTCTGGCTATGGCAGTGCTGCCCCAACATGTAGCAGCAGCCAGCGGAGGGCAGAACGTGGCAGCTGGTGCCTGGACTACAAACCAGGACTGCCTTGCAGTCCAGAAACAGGCCCCCTCACCCTGCCCCAGTGACTGGAGGGTGGTGGGTTTGGGTCTCTCCAGTGCCGCTGGCACTTCCCAGCAGTGCCTGCCAGGCTCCGGCTGCTGTCAGAGGCACCTATGTTGCTTTTGGCCTCAGGTCTTGTTTTCCTTCCCGAGTCAGCAGTCTCAGGGTCCTGCGAGAACTGGAGTGTGTCTCTAGTGCACAGACTACTCTGGAACTGGAAGGGCTGGTTCACTAAAGGACACAGGATTTTTCCATCTTCGCTCCACTGCCTGGTCTCCCTTTGACTGATGGAATTGGGTCAAAGACTCAGTGCTTTTCCTCCCGACCTTCATGGGAAATGTGGTAGTGATCACAGGGACTTGGCCACCAGCCACCAGCATGGAAAACGCACGTACAGATTAGAAAGGCAGATGCCCTTTGGCAGGGCTCTGTTGCCTTTACGAAGGGCGCCTCAGCTTCCCTGCAGGTGCTGTCATCTCAGGGCAGGGGGCAGCTTGGCAGGGGGCAGTGTTGGTCAAGTGGCCCGAGTTTGCTTCTCAGAGGCAGGTGCAATAGGTAGTCCAGAGACAGCTGAGGGTGTGTCAGGGAAACACCATCCTTTGACCTTGTCAGAGCTGGTTATTCATTGACAGGAAGCCAAGATCAAAGGAGCAGCTGGCCCCAAGATGAAGGAGGACCTGTGTCCTTCCCTGAAGCTCTGGGCTGGGGAAACCCCAACCACCTGCAGGAACAGTGGCAGGTGGAAGCTGAGCTGAAGCCTTTCCTCCTGCCAATAGGGAGAGATAGCCCCCTGTTGCTTTTGCTGGTGCCAGGAATCGAACCCCAGTTGGGGCAGATACTCTCCACTGAATCACATCTCTGCCCTGAAAAGAGAAGTCTCAGCCTCTTTATCCCCTCGTATTACCCTGAAGTCTCAGTTTGTTGAACAGTTTTTAGGAATTAGAAATATCTCAAGGATCCTATAAAAGCTGTAAGCCTCCATGTTCCTGACCCTTGGGTAATCTTCAGTGCTGAGGGCCTCCTGCTGGGCTTCAGGATGTCCCCGGGGATGTTCACAGCCTCCAGCAAGGTGCTCTAATGTGGGCCCACACTCTGCTCAGCACCTAAGCAAAACTAAAACATCTTCTGAGTCTCCGTGCATTTGCGGGCTAATGAGATGAGGCAAACAGGTGACTAACTAGACCTGGATGATAAGTGATCACATGTCCACATTTTCCCCTTGCATTTTTAGCTGGAGGAGGATGCACATGTAGCAGTGCTCAATAAGCCATGCTCACTCCTGGCAGTGCTCAGGAGACCATCTATGGTGTCGCAGATTCAAATCAGCATTAGCCATGTGGAAGGCAACCCCCTCTCAGCCCCCTACTCTGGTCCTGCCCTCTATTTTTGATGAAGGTCCAGGCTGCACCCAGCAGTGCTGCGGGCCACAGGGTCACATCCCTTTTCTCAGGAAATACTGGGTGTTCCTGGGGATCAAACTCAAGGCCTCAGACGTGCCAGCATGTGCTACCCCAAGTACCTCCTATACTCCGCTCACTTTTTAACCTTGCTCAGGCCGTTTCGTTTCATTTTGTTTCCAAACCACTCCTGCAATGCTCAGGGCTTACTCCTGACTCTGCACAGGGCTCACGCCTGGGAGGGCTCCGGGAACCAGATACAGTGCCAGGGATCAAACCGTGGTGGGCCCTGTGCAAGGCAAGTGCCTCACTCGCTGCGCTAGCTCCCAGCCATCATGTCTCTCTCATCGTGTACTTCAGAAAGGATGGATTAGGCTGAGGACAGTACAGGGGCTAAGGTACTTACCTTGCTTGAAGCCAACTCTAGATTTGATCCCTGTCACCACATATGGTTCCCTGAGCACTGACAGGAGTAAGCACTGAAAACCCTAAAAACTTAAAGGTGGGTAGGAAAACAGCAGCCCTCAATGTCCTACATGGCTTATTGCCACCCTCTCCCCTTTTTGGGGGAGGGGGCACACCCGATGGTGCTCAGGCGTTATTCCTGGCTTTGCGCTCAGGAATCACCCACCAGGAGTGGGCGTAGGGAACCATTTGGGAAGTCAGGGATGAGCCAGGTCAGGTACTCGCAAGGCAAACCGCCCTGCCTGCTGTGCCCTCTCTCTCCTCCACACTCACACTCCCATTTCCCAAGGATTTCACACTCACTATTGCCATTTGCTGCCTGCCGGGCAGCTCTTGGCTCTGTCAAATTTGGGTCCACCCTGTGGTTCCCTGGGTCCCTGCGGCTCTGTCCTCGTGCCTCCACAGACGTGTTCCTTAGCTCTGCTGCAGCAGTGACACCACCATCCTCTCTCCTGACTTCCATACTCCTAGGCAGGATACCAAGCAGCTTGGTTTGTCATAAGTTCCTCCATTTTTCTCCCTGGTCTGACCTTAGGTGCCAGTGTCTGAGGTGGAGCAGTATAGTCCATTGCCTTTATTTTACTGAGCAGAGAACAGAGGTCAAGAGTGGTCTAACGTGAAAAAAAAGTGGTTTAAAGGGAAGACCCAAAGTCAACAGGTGTCAGCTGGGAGTCTGCAGCCCCGGAAACTGCATCCTAGCCGAGCAGTTCCATGGCGGGTCCAGTGGCAGAGGGTGACTAAGCAGACCCAGCGGGCTGTGGGCACGGAGCGAGGCTGCGCTGCCTTCTGAGCGGGGAGGGGCCCTGGCTGGCATGTTCTCCGGGCAGCAGCTCATCCCTGGCAAGCCCCTGCTGTGTTTACACAGGAAGCCGGAGTAAGCCAGCGAGGCAGCTGCTCTCTGGGGCTCTCCAAGTCGGGCTCCGTCTGCGCAGGAACCTGCAGCCCGGCCCGGTCGTCGACGAGCGAACTGGAGCGCGTTGTGCATTTCCCGAACCCCCACCCTTCCCTTCTGCTGGCGCTGGAGCCCAGCTAGGGGAGCGGCCCAGGAAGGGCTGGGAGGGCGGAGGCACCACACAGAGAAGGGACACGCAAGGACACGGAGGGCGCTTATGTAACAGGTCTGCTGGTCCCCAGGGAGCAGGAGCGCTTGCTAGCAGCAGGGTCCCAGGCTGAGGCCAGCCGTGCCCTCTGCTGCCCATCTGCGCACAGCAGGGTGAGCTTGGTGCTGGGCAGCAATGGGGGCTGGTGTCCTCCTGGCAGATGCCTCTCTCCCCGGTGGGGTAGCCCACTGCAGGGCTCCAGGCTCCCCTGGTGCCAGGGTGGCAGGATTTAGACCCATGGCAGCCTGGACCAACCACGTGACCAACCAGGAAACCTCCAGGGTGGCTTCCGACTCCTTTTTTATTTTTTTTAATCTTTGGGGCCATACCCAGGTTTGCTGGGGGCTTACTCCTGGCTCTGTTTTCATGTTGTTGTTGTTTGTTTTTATTTGGGAGCCGTTCCTGGCGATGCTCAGGGGCTACTCCTAGTTCTGCACTCAGGAATTACTCCTGGAAGTTCACAGAAGATCATATGAAATGCAGGGGATTGAACGTGGGTCAGCCACGTGCAAGGCAAACGCCCTCCCCGCTGTACTATCGCTCCAGCCCCTTACTTCTGGCTCTGTGTTTAGGAGTCACTCATGGTGCTCTCAGGAGCCAGGGATCGAACTGACTACATGCAAGGGAAGTGTCTTTTTCCTTGTATTCTCTCCGGTGCAGTCTCTTGTTTATTTTGGAGTTTGGAGGTGTTGCTTGTGGCTGCTCCTGGGTCTGTGCTCAGGGTTCCCCCCCAGTGAAGATTCAGGGGACATATGTCAGGGATCCAACCACAGTCAGCTGAGTGCAAGGCAAGTGTCCGAATCCCTGAATTGTCCCCCTGACCCCTATCTCTGGTTTGGGGTCTGTACCTGGTGGGACTTAGAGCCACTCCCAGTGGTCCTGGTGGACTGTGGTGTGCTGAGCAGCCCTTTGAGTGTCCCACTCTTGTAAGACTATTGTCAGAAAGTTTCAGCTTCTCATCCAAGGTGCCCAGTTCAGAGACCAGCCAAGACTTGGCAGGCGGGAACTTCCCCCCACCCCCAGTGAGCAAAGGCTTTCAGTACACATACTCCCCTTCCTTCTCTTTCATTTTCCTCTTAGCCACTTCCTGTTTACAGGAGGGCCTGTCCCTAGGGGAGGATTGTGGGGCAGAGAGCTGTGGGGGCAGGCAGGACTAGGAGTGAGGAGGACAGACAGACAGACAGACAGACGCCATGTAGATGCAGAGAGGCAGAGACAGAGTGTGAGAGGAGTGAGCATCTGTGTGGGTGCAGGATAGGATTGTGGGGCATGAGAAATGAGAACAGGCCTTGCCTTCCTGAGCCAGGAACTGGGCCCAGTGCCCCGCCTTGGCCCCCCGGAGCTGGCACGGATGTTGCAGTCTCCGGAAGCTCCACAGAGGACCCAAAGTGCATTCCCAAGCGGGGGAGGCTATTTTTGGACCCGCGCTGGAGAGCCGTAGTAGCCCTGAGGAGCTAATAGCTGTCTGTCAGTGCCCCTCACTCTGGAAGCGGGTAAGGGAGGGGGCATGAGAAGCCCCATGCCCGCCTGTTTGCCCCATACCCACTCATAGCCACGGCCCTCGGCAGGATGCTCTGAGGCCACCCCAGAGCCCAGGGCCTCTGCAGACCAACCAACCAGTGTGGGTGAGGCTGCACCTAGGGAACCACCGAGGCCCCCCCTTAGACATGTGACTCAGCTTGCCTCCTCCCTTGGCCCTCCGGTGCCCCCTGTAGGGACTACCCCACACCTGGCCACTCCAGCGGGTCACGTATTCTCTTGTTCTGGCCATGGAGCTACTGGCCCTGAGGGTCTGAGCCAAGCCCCCCCACAGTTCTCCTCCCTCCCTTCCGGGGGGACAGCTGGCCTTGCTGAGCACTGGCTAGATGTCTCACCCTGGGAAGTGCACCATACTACTCACAGATGGTGCACACACAGCTCTGCTTATTTCAGAGGGACTGCTTATTCCAACCGTGTTAGGGTGGGGGTGCCAGAAGCAGCCTTCCTGGTGATTGGTGCTAGGAGAGGGCCACCAGGGCCAGGACCACCGGGGCAGTGCTGGGAGCAGGGCCAGCATGGTGGGGAGCGGCTGGGGGCTCTGCTCGCCCTGGCCCATTCCACTCCTCCCTGTCTCTCTCGTGGTCTGGGTAGGGTCTCTCCAGTGGTCGCCTTTTGAAAACCCCCCTAATCAGACACATGCCAAGGCACACCCCATCTTCTGAATCCCCTTTCCTCCTTCCTCCCTGTCTCTTTGTCCCTCTTCCCAACCACCTTCCCTGTAGGAGGTGCTGACACGTGCCACCGCACCCTCATGGGAGGACTGTCCTCACCTCTCCACCTTCTGGGCAGAATTCAGCAGCCCAGGGAGATCTGTCTGCCTCCCCCCGGGCTGGGTAGCTACCACACTGCCGCTCAGCTCTCCTGGCTCCCAGGCTGCCAGCTCCCGGTCGGCCCTCCCCTTCCCCAGCCCCTTCCAAGCCTGCTTCCAGGGTGCCCCTTCTAAATAGCCGGGCATTCTCTTTCATACTAGGAAGCGAGCCCCGCCTCCCCGCCTGGCACACAGCCCACACCAGCACTGCTTTGCTGATGGAGAGCTGTTGAATTCCGCAGAGATTCCATCTAAATAGACACATGTACAACTTCCTGTCCATTTAGCCATCCATCATCCTAACAAAGGTAGTGCTAATAATAACCTGCACATTCACAGCTTACAAAGTGTTTCCACAAAAGTGTTTTCACATTCACATGCCCCCATCCCCCACCCCCACCATAGTCCTAGCAATGTGTAAGGGAAACATTTTTCAATGTTAAACAGGCTTCAGGAAGTTCAGCACGCTTTATTAAGGTGTGAATGGGGGGGGAGGGGGCCGGGGACAGCTGGGTGTAGGGGTGGCCTGTACAGTCTAAACTGTTTGGCTTTGGTGAAGAGCCCTGGCTTAGGCCCACCAGGCCTGCTACCCATGGTCACTGTCCCAGTCAGTTCTAATGGTGACTGACAGTCTGGGGATCCTTTGAGATCCAAATGACCCTTTTTGTTTTGTTTTAGTCTGGCTTTTTGGCAAGGTGGGGGATGTTCAGAACTTGCTAGACCTTGTTCTACTGCCAAGCTATATCCCAACCTTCCTTGTTCTTTAATTATGTTCCTGTTTGGGCATTCGAGAGAGCTTGCCAAAATATGTGGGCATTCCCTGGCATGAGCAGCTTGAGCCCCACCTGCAGACCTGGTGAGAATGGAAGATCAAGTCACCGACCTGTACAGTTCTTGATACTCCACACAGATCGTCCTTTCTCAAGGAGACCCGGGAGCCATACCCAGGGACCTGGGGATAGCTCGATGGTAGAGCAGCAGTCTTGCAAGCATGAGGCCACAAGTTTGATCCCTGGCACAGTTCCACATACCAAGGTGCAACCCAGCAACTCTCCTGTTCGGAATCTCCAGCACACAACTAATAACTCTGTACAGACGCCACAACAAAAGTGTGTGACCCACTGCCAGCACTGCCACTAAGTATAGGAAAGGCTGGGTGTCACAACAGACAGGGACAGTGAACAGCAAAAATGCGTATCAGACAGCAAGGAGCTGTATCTGAGATGCTTGGGGTCCCTGAGGACAAGCACTCAGGTGGTTGCAGCTTGGAACCTGGGCTCCTTTCTTCATGCCATGCTGAGGACTTTGCTTTTGGCATGTTTGGGGCCCCACCCAGCTCTGCTCGGGCTTATTCACGGCTTTGTGCTCATGGACCACTTGTGGTGGTGCTCAGGGGACCCTATGCAGTGTAGTGCATCAACCTCCCTCTGCTGTATACAAGGCAAATGCCTCACCTGTACTCTCTCTCCAGACTGGGGACTTTGCTCTGAAGCCATAAACCGTCTGAGGCCCCAAGGCCATATCCGGACTATCAGGTCAGTGCAAAGGCCTGAGGATGCAGATTCCCTGGGCCCAGCAGTGCCTTAGAGACCACGTGGCGCCAGGGATTGGACAAGGATTGACCATGTTCAGAGAATGCCCCTTAATCCCTGTCCCTCCGCTTGACGAAGACTGCCACCCCTCAGGGACCCCCCCACCAAAGTCGTTGGGGCTCTTGAGGTCCATCCACTGTTCCTGCCGGCTGGCCACGAGTCTTCTGCCTCTCTACAAAGCCCCATGACTTGGCAGGCACCAGCCCTCCAGCTCTCCCCTCTTGCCTTTCTTTTTTACTGTATCACTGTCATCCCATTGATCTTCAAATTACTCAAGCGGGCGCCAGTAAAGTCTCCATTCCTCCCTATTATTGTTACTGTATTTGGCATCTCGAATATGCCATGGGGAGCTTGCCAGGTTCTGCCTGTGCAGGCACAAGCTACTCTCGGTAGCTTGCCGGGCTCTCTGAGATGCACAGATGGGTAGGAAGTGTCTTATAATGTGTCTGCAAAGAGGCCTGGAGCGTGGTGGTGGTTGGACAGTGGAGGCTGGCTGCCAGGGTTCGGTCCCTTGGGATGGGGATGCCTCTCACCTGCCCCACAGCCTGGTGAGGAGTCCCTCTTTTTTTTTTTTTACGGAATCACCATTAATTACAAAGTTACAAAGATATTTATGATTGCATTTCAGGCATACACTGTTCCAACACCAGTCCTTCACCAGTGTTCCCGGGTTCCCTCCCACCCCCTCCCTATTCCTTTCCCTTCCCCTTGTCCTTGAGTTCCCTTCCCTAACTTATCCCCCCACCCCACCCTAGTGCCAAGCTTTTTACTAAAGACCAGTTCTCCTGCCCTTTGATTCTATTGCCATAGGGCATTTGATATTCCCCTAGGACGTTTCTTTATAGCCCACATGAGAGGGATCATTCTGAGTCTGTCTCTCTCCCTCTGACTCCACTCAGCACGGTACTCTCCAGATCGCCAAAATTTGGAAACAGCTCACAGATAGAGAAACTGGCACATATCCACACTGGAATGCCTCCCTTGACTCTTGGCTCTCTACGTAACGCCTCAGTCTGGGCTCACTTACCTGCACTCACCCACGTGGTGTGGGGTGGCCCCAAAGCTGCAGGCCCTTCTGCCTGTTAAGTTTCTGCTGGCAATGATGGGACCCCCACTCAGCAGGACACTTGCCCCCATGCCCAAACCCAACCAGACAACATGCTGCCTCCTTTCCTGGCCTACAGCACCCACCTCGGAGCATCCTGTCACCTTGTCTTGGTCGACCTTTCATTCTGCTGCCTGAACACCTTGACCAGGGCAGGAGCAGTTCCTGCCCTGTGCCTGGGCTGTCCCCAGGTGTCCAGCATTCTGCCTCCTGCTCAGCCCTGACTTTCCTGCTCTCTGGGATGCTGTGATACGGGAGCTACTGCAGACTCCAAAACAATGGCAAACCCACAGACACTGGCACTGCGAACTGCGTCTTTCGCCACCTGGTGGCTTCATTGATAGCGCTTGGCCTTAGGGCCCAAAGGACAGGACAGCAGGGAGGCCGCTCGCCTTGCCTGCCACTGACCCAGGTTCAATCCCCAGCACCCCACATGGTCACCTGATCCTGCAGGAATGACCCCTGAGCACAGAGCCAGGAGTAAGCCCAGAGCACAGCCAGGTGTGGCCTGAATACCAAACCCAGGGAATGAATGGTACTCTACTTTGATGCCAGGTGGGATGGAACTGAAGTGTACTATGACATTTTGGCAAGAATGAGCATTTCTGGGGCTGGGAGAGACTGTGGAGGAGCTTAAGGCACTGCAGCTGGTACTGAGCATGGAGCCTGGAATAAGCCCCGAGACGGCCAGGCGAGGTCCGAGCCACCATCCCCACCCCACAGCCATTTATGCTGCTGCTTTCACTCCTGGTCATTGGCTGGTTATTGGCTGCTGACTATTAACTATACTGTCCTTGTATTGATTGTGTATTATTATAACATAAACGGTGTGAGCCAACAGTGGTAGGCACCAGTGTCAGGGGTTGACTCCCACACCGTAGTGCATGGGTGCCTCCTGTGATGCCTTGGAAGATGAATTCATGAGAATATGGTCCGTGGGCATGCGGGGGGGGGGCGGGGGGAGAAAGGGACATGCCCCAAGCCTCAGGCCTGATGCCAGCAATGGAAGGTGAGTCTATGGCAGCACCCAAGGGTCCTCTCCACCTGGCTGCAGGTTAGGGAATTTCCCTGATCCAGCCCTGGGAACACCAACCAGACAGGGAGGCATTCCCAGTGACAGCAGGCACCTGCCCAAGCTGGTCCTCCCGGCAACGGACAGACTGGAGCTGGTTCACTGGAAGGATTTGGGGGCAAGGGGGAGCAGGGGGAAGGCCCAGACTGTGGGAAGAGGTGTGGCCGTGCTCCCTCCCCAACAGGGCACACACTCCCCTGAACCTCCTACAGCATCACCAACCTCCAGGCATCCTCCTGGCGCTGGCCTGGCCCTCCTCACCCTGCAGCCCCACCCTCTGTGAGGTAGCAGGCTGAGTGATGAGGCTCTGCATGTGGATTCTGATAAAACTGTGGGGCACCCTCATGGAGTACCCACATGGCTGAGTCAGGGAGGAGCAGGAGGACCTGGCTGCCCCGGCCGCAGGACTGCCTCCCGCCTCCTGCTATAATGTACCTGCAGTAAAGACACGGGCTCCAATAAGAGAGAGAGAACAAAAGGGAATGCCCTGCCACAGAGGCAGGGTGGGATGGGGGGGATGGGCAGTGGGAGGGATACTGGGATCCGTGGTGGTGGGAAATGGGCACTGGTGGAGGGATGGGTACTTGATCATTGTATAACTGAAACCCAAGCACAAAAATTTGTATGTCTGCAACTGTACCTCATGATGTCTCACTAATAAAAATAAAAAATTTAAAAAAAAGACATGGGTTAAGGCCGTGATGACCACCTACAGGGGAGCAGCGTGAGATCAGCCAGCTGCTGTGCCAGCTTACACAAGGTGTAAGCTGTGTTGATTTGTTAATTTGGTGGTCACACCTGGTGGTGCTCAGGGTTACTCCTGGCTCTGTGCTTGAGAATCACTCCTGGTGGTGCTCAGGGATCCATATGGGACGCTGGGGTTGAACCCGGGTTAGCCGCATGCAAAACAAGCATCCCACCCACTATATTCTATCTCTCCAATCCCCTGGCACATAGAAGATGTTTCAATGAAGTGTATTGGGGACTGGATGGATAGTACAGGTGTTAAGTGCTTGCCTGGGTTTAACCCTGGCACCACATGCACTCATCTGAGAATCACAGGGTGTGGGCCAAACCTTTCCCTGCAAAAAAATTGAAAAACAACAAATAAACAACCAGAAACAGAAACAGAACTGTATTTGAGTTTGTAGTTGGGGTGGGAGGGGGGGCAGATACTTGGTTTTGGTTTGGTTTGGATTTTTGGTTTGGGGGCCACACCAGGCAGTGCTCAGGGCTTACTTTAGCCCCTGAATACACTTCATTTTAAAAGTCTTCTATGTGCCAGGATGGTTACATGTTTGGGGGCCCTTAATCACGTGACAGCTGAGGCCAGAGGAAGCTCACAGGAGCCCTGGTCCCGCTCCGAGCCCAGCTGGGCTCCCTGTCACCCACAGCAGCCCTCCCAGCGCCTCAGCAGGTGTGGGCTTAGGGATGTATCTCCGGGCCCTGATGTGCTGTGTGTCCCATCAGGTCACGGCGAGTGTCACTGTGGAGAATGCAAGTGCCAAGCGGGCTACATCGGTGACAACTGTAACTGCTCCACGGACACCAGCACGTGCTGGGCTAAAGACGGCCAGATCTGCAGTGGCCGTGGGCACTGTGTCTGCGGGCAGTGCCAGTGCACAGAGCCAGGGGCCTTCGGGGAGACATGTGAGAAGTGCCCCACCTGCCCCGACGCCTGCAGCACCAAGAGGTAAGCCCCCGCCCCCTCAGCTGTGCATGTACACGCATGCGCGCGTGCACACACGCACTCAAACACAAAAACACACACACGCACACACACAAACACACACGTGCGCAGGACTTTGTCCAGCCCAGCCCTCAGGGCTGCCGCCTTGCTCCCCATCATGGTACCCTACCCCCAGCCAGCCAACCTTGCTGGTGAGCAGAACACTCATAGCATTCACCAAAAGTTGAGTCCTTCTGGTTCTAGAAGGATTCTGTATGAAAATAAAATTAAACAAAGCAAATGAGCTTTGAAATGTTCAGATAACCAATAAATGAAATGAAACAGGCTTCAAGATCAAAGTAGCATCACCAGAGAGTTATTCCCCCCCCCCCCCCCCCCCCCCCCCCCCCCCCCCCCCCCCCCCCTCTG
>JAOXYA010066686.1:0-11717 GCA_028565675.1 Sorex palustris | reverse complement strand
TACTTTATAATGAACTTCTCCTTTTCATCACATTATTTGTCTCTGTCCCTCTGTCTGTGCCTGGGACAGGGTCCTCACATCTATGAACAAAGCAATTCTTAAGGAACATATTGTTTATTAAGTATATAAATATCTATCTGGCACTAGTCTGTGTCAGTGGAAACGCTCGTGGAGTTTCCTTCCCTTAACCCCACTATCCCCTCGGACCCCCAGCCCTAGAAACATTGTTTGTTCCCCGCGCTCAGACCGCTGCTGGGTCCTTCTCCGACCCCCACATTGCAGGGGCCTCAATGCAGGGCCGGGAGAACGGACACTCTGCAGGTGCCGGGATTACTGGGCCTTGTGGTACCAGGATCAAGTCCAGGCCGGCTGCTTGCAAGGACAGAGACTCACCCCTTTGCTCTCTCCAGCTCCTAATCCTCCGTGCTCTTGAGGCCACAGATCTCGGCCAGTCTACGTCACCATCCTCCCACACCAGCTCACTGCCTCCTCCCGCTGGGTGGACCCGGCCTGCAGCCAGTCCCCCCCACAACCACACAGTCAGGGACTCCGACACAAACCAGCCTCTCCTCAGGATCAGACAGGGCTCACCCAGTCCACTCCTGGTGGGTGTTCTCGGGGCAAAGTTGTGCTTCCTGGATCAGCCTAGCAGCATCGCTGATTAGAAAGTCACCTTCAGGGGCTGGAGCGATAGCACAGCGGGGAGGGCGTTTGCCTTGCACAAGGCTGACCTGGGTTCCCTCCCCAGCACCAACTCCCTGAGCACCACCAGGAGTAATTCTAGAGCGCAGAATCAGGAGTAATCCCTGTGCATCGCCGGGTATGGCCCCCCCTCCAAAAAAAAAAAAGAAAGAAAGAAAAAGTCACATTCAGAAACCCACCAAGAGCAGGAACAGTGGGCAGGGTGCTTGCCTTGCGCCTGGATTCGATCAGGGTTCAATCCCCAGCACCTCATATGATTCTCCAAGCTCAGGGGTGACACCTGAGCACAGAGCCAGGAGTAAGGCCTGAGTATGCTTCGTGTGGCTCAACAACAACAAATCAACAGAAAGCAAAACAAAACAAAAAAAACATAGAAAGGTGTATTCATCAGCTGATCTAGACCAACTGTCCTGGAACAAGTGACCCAGGGGGACCTGGCAAGCCCCTGGCATGAACCTAGCTGCAGTGAAGGCCACCACCTGGTGTAGGAGACGACCAGGCCCCATGCCCATCCCAGAGTGCGGGCAGGGCAGCATCTGCCCCACGTCAGAGCCGGAAGCTCGCCTCACCTCTCCCTCCCTGGACCCTCTCCCCTCCCCGCCCCCCCATTCAAACCCCCTTCTTTCTTTTTTTGGGGGGTCCACACCTGGTGATGCTCAGGGGTTACTCCTGGCTCTGTACTCAGGAAATACTCCTGGCAGTGCTCAGGGGACCATATGGGATGCTGGGGATCGAACCCAGGTCAGCCGCATGCAAGACAGATGCCCTCCCTGCTCTACTATGGCTCCGGCCCCACCCCCTTCTTTCCAATGCTACCAGGTGGCCATCTGGGAAGGGTTGGGGTCAAGTTGGCGAGGCAGGGTCTGAGGGCCCAAAAGTAGGGAGCAGATGTGAGCCCCAGTGAGGGAGTGCTGACCCCACCTTTGGTCCCACAGATGTGGCCTAACTGGCAAAGATGATGATGCCAGAAGCCACTGGTCCCCGGCACTATGCGGGGTCCCCTGAGCACTGCTGGAAGTAGTCCCTGAGCACAGCCAGGTGTAGCCTCCCAAGAAAACGAGCACAGAGCATTGGCCCCGTGCAAGTGAACTGGGCACCCCCTCCTTCCTGCCCTAAGGCCGCCTGCGGGCAGCCCCAGACTTTCTCCCCGTGGGGTTGCAAGGAGGCTTCACCCGAGGAATCACAGGCAGTGGAGGTTCTGCTTCCTTTCTGTGTGGGGTCCTTGTGCAACCTGTTGGGCTGGAATTGTGGGTCTATTCATCTGTTTTCTCTGTCCCCAACTTCCCCATACCAGGCCCCACCCCGCTCCCAGGCAGGGGTCATGTCCACCCCAGGACCTAGCAGGTGAAAGTGGAGGTTGGAGAGATAGCACAGTGGGTAGGGTGTTTGTTCTGCTATCTCTGAGTTCTACCCCTGGCATCCTACACGTGGTCCCATGAGCCACCAGGAGTGATTCCTGAGCTTAGAGCTGGGGTAAGCCCTGAGCACCACTAAGGCATGGCCCAACACCAAAACCAAATCAAAAGAAAAAAATGGGGGGGGGAAGCAAACCTAATGATTCGGGGTGGTACCAAGGATCAAACGGGGGGGCGGGGGGTGTCCTCACACATGCCAGGCAAGCAGTCTACCACTGGGCTGCCTCTCAGCCAAAGTGAAAATAAGTGCAGGGAAGAAAGAACTATCTTTCCACACCAAAACATGAGGGCAGCAGGGTTATTGTTTTGTTGTGTTTTTTTTTCCACCAGGCTGTGCTCTGGGCTTGCTCCCAAAGCTGTGCTCAGGGATTACTCCTGGGGGTATGGGGAATGGAACTGGGGTGGGCCACAGACAAGGCTTTATCCCTGTGCCTCTCTAGCCCCAGAATGACGATGCTACCCCCAAGGTCTCCCTTGGGGGTGGTTGGAAGGGCACCCAGCCTCACTAGGATGCGCCGAGCATTGCCCTGGGCCCCACTTCACCTGGTGCCCCTTGCCCTATGGCTTGGAGAGCCCCAAATCACTCTATCCTGTCCCCCAGGCTCGGCTCTACTCCATTGCGGCTGCAGTGGTCACGGCGATTTACCCTGTGTGCAGCTGCTTGCTCTACCTGGGAGTGAAGGAGCGGCCAGGTATGGGGGTGCAGTCAGAGGGCAGGGGGCAGAGGCTGAGGGCAGGGCCTTCGGGAGGATGCTCTGAATGCTGCCAGGCTCAGGAGTCCTTCCTGTGTTGCAGATGCGTCCAGCGCAGCTTCTGGCCCGGGCCTGGGCTTCCTGTCCGGGCTAAGCCTCACTGTCCGGCATCCCCCTTACCTCAAGCTAGTGGGCTCCTTCCTGCTCATTTCTGCTGCTGTCCAGGTACCTCTGGCCAGGCTAACCCCTGGCTTGGTCCATTGGGGTTGGTGGGGGGGGGGGGGGAGAGAGAGAGAGAGAGAGAGAGAGTGAGTTCAATAGGCTGGGCAGGGGGGGCCAGAGCAATAGTACAGCAAGTAGGTAGGGCATTTGCCTTGCACATGGCAGATCTGGGTTCAATTCCCAGCATCCCATATGGTCCCCCAAGTCCCGCCAGGAGTGATCCCTAAGTACAGAACCAGGAATAAACCCTGAGCACAGCTGGGTGTGCCCTGCACCCAAATTAAAACAAAAGAAAAGATCTGAGTCTCTGGAGGGAAAAAAAGAGCTCATGCAGGCCTGGGTTGATGGTCCCCATCCTGCCTGGTCCCCCAAGCACCACCAGGAGCAACTGCAAACACAGAGCTAGGAGTAGCCCCTGAGCATGGCCGGGTATGACCCTAAAACCAGACCAATCGAAACAAAAACCAACAACAGGACAGTCTCTTGGCCTGGCAGCCCCGCGGGGCTGGTTTTCAAAGAGAGAAAGCAGAGAGGCATGAGCCCAGACCCGATGCTGCTGTGGCAGGGGCAGAAAGATGGACTTAGCCTGGCCACGGACCGGACTTAGCTCAGGTACGGCAGGGTTAGGAACTGAGTGTCTGGATGGTGGAGCCCGTGCTGCTGGGCAGGGAGCTGCATGGGCACTGCATGGGCACTTGGTGGGCAGCAACCAGAGTTTGAGGTCCCAGAGGGGGAACAGGCCGGAGAGCTGGGCGGAGCCTGAGTCCGAGCGTCTACTCTCTCCCCCGCCCCGGCTGTGGGCTCCAGGTGGAACAGAGCTACCTGGTCCTGTTCTGCACACATGCCTCCCGGCTGCATGATCACGTCCAGAACCTGGTGCTGACCATTCTGGTGAGGGCCCCGGGCATGGGGCCAGGTCACCCAGTGGGAGGCTGAGGTGGAGCTGTGTGTGGGGGGGTGGTCCTTGGCATGACACGTGGCCAGAGGACTCTCCTTTGTCTCTTGCCTTCCAGTTAAGGGGGGACAGAGACGGGGCCAGGCAGATGGTCATCCCTGTTCCAACGGGGGGCGAGGGCAGATCTCTCCTGGAAGCAGTGTTGTGATGGTTCTGTGTGCCTACAGATCTCGGCCGTGCTCAGCACCCCGCTGTGGGAGTGGGTGCTCCATCGATTTGGGAAAAGGACGTCGGCCTTTGGGATCTTCGTGAGTGAGGCCGGCGGGCATGCCGGGGGTGGTGTGGGCCCTGCTGGCTGGGATGCTGCGGGACCCTGGGGACTCGGGCGTGTGCCAATGAGAGCGAGCGCGTGCACGTGGCCAGGGGGAGGGCTAGCCAGCTCTGTCCATCTCCCCAGATGATGGTGCCCTTTGCGATCCTGTTGGCTGCTGTTCCCACAGCGCCCGTGGCGTACGTGGTGGCCTTTGTGTCTGGCCTGAGCATCGCCGAGTCCTTGCTGCTCCCCTGGTAGGCTGGAGGGGTTGGGGGTGGCTCCATGCCCTGCTTGGCCACCCGTCCCGGGG
Organism: Sorex palustris; assembly: GCA_028565675.1. Taxonomy (NCBI): domain Eukaryota; kingdom Metazoa; phylum Chordata; class Mammalia; order Eulipotyphla; family Soricidae; genus Sorex; species Sorex palustris. The sequence goes on along the minus strand of JAOXYA010066686.1, from coordinate 7,168 downwards.
CCCCGTCTCCTGCCTGTATCCCCCCTGGAAAGGGACTCCCACCTGTGCGAGAGAAGCTGTCCCCGGAGCGTGAGACGGAGAGGAGGGAGGGGTGCGGGAGTGAGGGTTGGGGGCAGCCCCTCAGCTGGTCCCACTGAGAGCTGTGAGACTGGGGCATAGAGGGACCAGCTCTCGGACCCGCCCCTCCCCCAGGTCCATGCTTCCGGACGTGGTAGACGATTTCCAGAGGCAGCACCAGCTGGGTCCGGGCCTGGAGACCATCTTCTACTCCTCCTACGTCTTCTTTACCAAGCTGTCGGGCGCGGGCGCCCTGGGCATCTCCACTCTGAGTCTGGAGTGAGTGTCAGCCGGGAGGCCCGGTGGCCTGAGCAGGGACAGCAGACTGCACGCGGGGTGCGTGGGAGAGGGCCAGGGCCCCCCACACCCACGCCAGCCAGGGGCTATTCTTGTGAGGTGTGGGGGTGGGTGGGTGGGCATGGTAGCCCCTGCCCGGGATTTCTCCCTGAGGGGGCAGTAACCCTCCTACAGCCTCAGTTCCCGGGCAGGCGGGTATCCGGGTTCTCGGGATTTCAGCCGCGTGAGTGGGCTGGCGTCTCCCCAGGTTCGCGGGCTACCGGGCAGGAGCCTGCCAGCAGGCGGAGCAGGTGGTGGTCACTCTCAAGGTCCTCATCGGAGCTGTGCCCACCTGCATGATCCTCGCCGGCCTGTGCATCCTCCTGGTCGGCCGCACCCCTACGGGCCAGAACGCTTCCCGCCAGCTGAGCATCCGGAGGTGGGCACCCGCATACCCAGGACATTGGCACAGCTGGAAGGGCTCCAGGCCCCTCCAGTGCCCCCTGTGTCCCCTCCTCCTGTGACCGCTCTGTGGGGGGCACCTCCTTCACCCATTCGTCTTCTTCTCCAGAACCTGGGTGGGCTGGTGACTCCTCACACTGTCCTGTCCCTCCTCCTCGGCTCCATCCAGATTCAGGTCCTGGTCTGGCACTCATGCAGACAACTCCGCTGTCCCCAGGAAGATAGATAGCAGCCCTCACACTTACACGGGGGTCAGGGCAGGAGGGACCCCCCTTTCCCCTCATCTTTCCCTCTTTCCCTTCCCGCAGGAGGACCAGCTACAGCCTCGCCTGAAGGTGGAGCCACCCAGAAGCTGCAGGAACTGTGTCTTCTGGCCTCTGTTCTCTTTCCAGCCCCACAACATCCCTCTTTCCCTCTGGGATCTGGAGTCACAGTCCCTGAAGGAGCTGGAAGGGCTTTTGTTATTGTTTTGGGGGCCACATCCGGAGGAGCTTAGGAGTCACCACTGGCAGTGCCAGCACCAGGGTTGGACACACTCTGCCTCCAGCTCCGTGCTCATTTCGCGCCTGTTGGTCAGTCCATCGGAGGGAGCTCTGAGCCCCTGACCAGTGTCAGGCAGTCTCTGATCTGGACCCTGGCATGTCCCTGGAAGGACCCTACTCGAGCAGGGGCACCTGGCTTGCATGTCTAGGCTGCACAGCCCATTCCTCTGGCTCTCTCATGTGGGCATCTGAGAGAAGCTGACAGATGGACATACTGTGGTGTCCACTTAGACAGACAGATGCAGTGATACTCCCAGGTCCAGAGGGGCATGGCAGGGCCCCCCTGGTGGGGGTGAGGTGAGCAGGGCCGGCCCCTTGTTAGATCGGAATGACATTTTCTCACAAGTGCACACACCTATACCAAGTGATCAAAGAGCATTAATTGCATCAACAAAGGTCATTTCTGTGGAAATCTCCATCTGCAACCTTTATCTCATATGAGGGCAGAAACCAGAGCTTCCCAGAGGCCCTGTCTTGGAGGAAGGGTGATTTAAAGAGGCTTATGTTTCTGAAAATCAGTAAAAAGGGCTGGGGATGTAGCTCGGTAGGAGAGCAACGTGCCTTGGATACGTGAGGCCCTGGGTTGGATCCCTGGCATCCCGTAGGGTCCCCAAGCCCTGCCAGGAGTGATTTCTGAGCTCACAGTCAGGAGTGATCCCTGAGCCCAGCTGAATGTGGCCCCAAAACCCAAACAAGAAAAGAATCTGAAACGCCTAAGGACCGTCCTTGCCTCCTGCCTCCAGGAATCCTGTCCACCAGCCCCCGCGGGTGAGGGTAGGTTTGTGACATCACCGACACGGGACCATGTCCCCAAGCTCCTAAGTTCCTGATGGCACGTCCTCAGACCACAGGGTCAGAAGGGGAATGCAGCCCCCCTTCTTTGGATGATAAAGAACTGGGGGGGTCTCAAAGGGCTAGGGCAGCTGGACTCAAGTTGACGGGGTTGGAATCTGAAACTTGTAGTGACCCCATTGCTCCAGAACCTCCTCCTGGGGAAGCCTGGATACCTGCAGGGCGAGTCTGGGAGTTCAGGATTTGCACCCCTGCATTCTCCCCATCCCCTGGGGGGAGCTGCCCTCCCACTTCTCTAGACCACTGGCTCCCTCCCAGGTACCAGACCATCACCTCAGTGATAGCTAGGCTGGCAACTCCCCTCCAGTGGGGTGTGCTTTGAGAGTGCCCCATAAACACCGAGGCACGAGGAGAAGGCCAACCTTGGGTGCGGGCGGAATGCCCTGGATTGTGGGGGGCTGGGCACGCCAGTCCCTGTGGCCTGCATGTGAGCACAAACACAGAGGGGCGGTCAGCCCCCCGCCCCCTCCCCCACACATATACGCAGGCACTCACATGCACAGCATGGATCTACCTCCCACTGCACGTATGCACACCCACGTAAACACACACACACGAATGCACAGGCAGTTTCTTGATGCTGGCATATCACTGACAATGTGGAGACCACACCTAGATGACAAAGCAAACTTCCCACCAAGTTGTCGCGTGATGCCTGGCTTTGGAAGCGTGGGTGATACAGGCCGGAGCAGATGCTTGTCCAAATGTTACGCTCCTTCATTTCCCAAGAGCGCAGACTCAAAGTGGAGCTCCACAGAAAACTGCAGGGAACAGGTGAGGCCTGGAGAACAGAGGCCATCCTGGGCTGACCACTCCTGCATGCCCCTAAGTGCAGTTCTAAGCAGCAGAGACACTGTTATTATGGCTCTGAGATGAGCACACAGGCGTGGCAAGCTCCCGTTGCTGGAACTACATAGGTTCCCCAAGCCAAGCACCACCAGGAGTAACCCACAACCAGGCATGGTCCCTAAACCCCTAAGGAAAAAAAAAACAATAAAATAAATACACAAAAATTTAATAAATGCAGCAAGTCCATTTAATAAATGGTGCAAAATGGGATTGTCTTTGCTTACGCAAAATACTCTCAATGTAACATTAAACACCGATTTAAATTTATTTTTAGAGTTTAGCTCTTCTCTGTTTATAAAGCCAATAAAGTACTAGACAGTCTTCCTTTGTTCCAACGACAGCGGTAATAGCAGAGGCGAAGGAAACATCTCGAGAGAGTTCGTCAGGAAGAAAAGTTGTTGTGAAGGAAGAAACTAGGCTCTAGACTTTTCTCCGGGAGAAGAAACAAGGAAACCTCATACCCAGACGTAAAACCGAGAACAGCTCTCTGTACTGGCGGCAATCACAAAGAAAATGCCACCAAAAGCTGGACAACAGGCCCAGAATGTGGTTCAGTGGCAGAGAGCATCCCTCACAGGCGTGAGGCCAGAGGTTTGGTCCCTGACACCAGAACAACTAAGCAAAAGAGAACAAGAGAAAAACAAAGCCAGATGTGTACTACAGTTGCAAACTTTTTGTGTGCCGGGGTGGGGTGGGGGGTGTGCTAGGGATTGAGGCCAGGGACCCAAGCACTGAGGGACAGCCCCATCAATGACCATTAGCGGTTAACTGAAGACTCGGCCTCAGGCTTTGGACTGGTGAAGTGACTGTCACGTTCATCTTGAGGCACCCAGATTGATTTTACTCAAGGGCCCTCTTGAGGCTGCAAAACCATGAGCTTTCAGCGCACTCGGTCATTTCCTGTGCAAAGGGAGCCCGGCCCCGGGCTGTCCCCAGCTGCCCTCTCCTGCGGCAGCTGACTGCAGACAAGTGGCCTCCAGCTCCATTATCCCGGCAGCTGCCTAATGCATTTGAACCACAAAATGGGCCTCTGCTTTGCTCGGAGCCCAGCTCCATCCTCCTAATCGAGAACAGACAGTCAGGAGTCCCGGAGGTACAAAATGGATCTTTCCAGATCATTTCAAAGGCTAGTGGGGAAAGAGGCATAGGTGCTAATGGAGCAGGGACGGCTGAAACAACTTCTCTGCAGATGCGCTCTGACCAGCCGCACGCGGATCAATGTGTCATGTTGCGGTAATTACAATTTATGAGTCCCTTGGAAGGCAGTGAGCAGCAGAGAGTCTAGCTGAAGTCAGGGGCGGAAAGCCTCCACTCGACTGGGCTGGCACTTTCATCCACAATGATAGTAAACCGGTGCTTTGTAGAACTACCTCCGATTCGAAGAAACTTCTAACAACTTGGAATTCTTTCTCTCACAGACTCGAGGCTGGTATCTCAGATTTGAATAGAGGGAAAGCCAAAAGTAAAACCACAATTTAAAGAAGCTATTTACTGGGAAGAAAAATTTAAAAAAACCCTAGAAAACATCCTGTACTATCTCTCCACTCCCCAAATTAGAAACTTTTATGATCCACAAACTGCAGGAAACAAAAAAAAATATTCTGGGAGAAAATGAGTAGCAGCAAGTGAAAAGCTTGGCCCCTCTGCACACGCCAGCATTCCTGTAAAAGGTTGCTTGATCCAATGGACCCTGGAAGAGCCAAATCACCTGAAATATTACTCCAAAGCTGCTTGTGGCCTTTGGACCTAAATCAGAGTTAGTTCTACAGAAGCAAGAAGAGGGTTACACATAAGTCCACGGAGGTCCCGCCAATATCTGAAACTATTCTGGTTCTTGGTATCCTTGAAAGTAGATTCAATGGGTAGCTTGCCTTGCTTCATGTGTTGCTGATTCTCCCTGCTTTGGGGGGAAGATTCTGCTGGTCTCCAGCACTCCCTTCTCTCACCTTCTAGCCACGAAGGTCTAGAAGGATGGTGAAGTACCTTTCGAGTGCTTCTGAGACAGCTTTAATACAGTTTTAGTTAGACAAGAAACAGAAAGCCTCAGAGAAGTCACAAAACTCAATCCATATGGTACCAGATTGTTTTGTTCCACAAATGCTGCCCTGGGGGGCGGGGGAACACATCATGAATACATAAATGGCCACTGTTTTGTTTTGGGGCCACACCTAGTAGTGCTCAGGGTTTACTTCTGGCTCTGTGCTCAGGAATCAGTCCTGGCAGGGCTTGGAGGACCGTATGGGAAGCAGGGGACTGAGCCCACCTTGGCTGCGTGCAAGGCAAGTACCCTCCCCACTACACTGTCACCTTAGCCTGACAGCCACTTTCTGAATCATTTAACAAAGACTGAGCTACAGGGCAGCGACCCTTGGCCAGAGGAAGTGGCTGAGGCCCTCCCGGCCAGCAGTGCTTCATCCTGGGAGACAGCGTGGGCCAAAGCTGCAGAAAACTGGGGTGGGATATGGCTCTGGTCTGTGGGGTCGTCCGAAAAGCTATATTGCAAATACCCTGCAAACAAACACTGCACTGATTGGTTAGAATACCTCGTGGCGGGGGCCAGAGCGATAGCACAGTGGGGAGGGTTTGCCTTGCACACGGCCAACCTGGGTTTGATCCATATGGTCCCCCGAGCACTGCCAGGAATAATTTCTGAGTGCAGAGTAACCCCTGAGCACTGTCAGGTGTGACCCCCCCTCCAAAAAAAAATTTAAACAAAAACATCTCATGGTATCCAACCTTTGGGTGGACAGTCTCCAAGCACTCCAAGGGAATGACTGGGGTCACGACTCAGAGACAGAGTGTCCCTGAGCTCCCCTGGCCTGAGGGCTACCGTCTCTGATGATTATTTCCTGCATGGCTGTGAAGGTGATGGGGATGAAGCCTTCGGTATCAGCAGAGAGAAGGATCCAGTGGGAGTCTGTGAAGTAAAATAAACACAGAGGCAACTCACGATCTCCAACCTTGTTCTATGAAGGAAAAGAGGACAAACGTGGTTTTTTGGAGGGGATGCGAAAGTTGCATTAGCTGGGATTACTGAATCTGACTGATCCAGAGAGATCTGAGTCCGGGAAGGTGGGGGACTGAGGGGGCGCATCGTATTACACAGCAGGGGGGCGAGGGGTTGATTTAGGTAGCACTAAGGGACATACATTTCCTCTCAGAGTAGACCTGTCAGCCAGGGTTATGCTTATGAGCTTGCTCACAGGATATATATGGAGTGTCCCACCTTAGCTACAAACTATTAAGCACTTTCCTTAGACGCTTCATGAAGTTGGGAACAAGTGTTCTAGAGAAAGTCCTTTATTTTTTAGATCCTTAGAAAATGGAGCAGGATTGGAATGGCCCAGGGAACCCTGGACATCTGCAGGTAGCCTAGAGCCACCAGCATAAAAAAACATATGCCTGGGGGTCGGAGAGATATAGGGCAGCACGGGGTAGGGGTGGGGGGGAGGCCCTTGCCTTGCACGAGGCTGACCAGGCTTGATCCCACCAAATGGTCCTCAAGCCCGCCAGGAAGTGACTCCTCAATGCAGAGCAGAGTTAGGACTAACCCCTGAGTATCACCAGGTGTGGCACCAAAACAAATTAAAAAAATGCATGCCTGGGCCTTCTCTGGTACTTTCAAGGTCAATGCATCTCACTTTTTGACTCAGTTACTTCACTTAATCTACATTTCCCCCAAACATAAAACATATGCAGAGGTTTTTAATCAGTGTTGTTTACAATGGTGAAAAACTGAAATACACCTAAATGTTGAATATAGCAAAGTGAAATACTGTACACCCCAGAATGCAGTATTAACCCCATAAAGGAAAAATGACAATTACAACATCACAGCACTAAAACAGAAAATGCTGGTGCTACAATGTTATAAAACAAAAATGTTCAATGTCCTGGGTACTGTGAAAAGAATGTGAGAGAACTGGAATGCCAGTACAGTGCATAGGATGCTTGCCTTGCAGACAGCCAATGTGGGTTCAAGCCCCAGCATCCCATATGGTCCCCAAGCACCAGCAGGAGTGATTCCTGAGTGCAGAGCCAGGAGTAACACTTGAGCATCACTGGGTGTAGTTCAAAAAGAAAGGAAGGAAGGAAGGAAGGAAGGAAGGAAGGAAGGAAGGGAGGGAGGG